>VUQS01074888.1:0-10332 GCA_015108495.1 Heterochromis multidens
CAACAACAATGCTTCAGGGTGATTTATATTGTAAAGTTAAGACCCTACAGTATTCTGCAGAAAACGCAAACAGTCCAACAACCCCCTATGAGGAAGCACTTTGTGACAGTGAGAAGGAAAAACTCCCTTTTAACAGGAAGAATCCTCTAGCAGAACCAGGCTTAGGGAGGGGCAGCCATCTGTCTTGTCAGGGGGGTGAGGGGGAAAAAAAAGAGCAAAGCAGAGCACAGGAAAAGAAAAGAAAAGAAAAGAGAAAAAAGAAAAGAAAAGAAAAGAAAAGAAAAGAGAAAAAGAAAAGAAAAGAAAAGAGAAAAAGAAAAGAAAAGAAAAGAAAAGAGAAAAAAGAGGGCATAGGGAAACAGGACAAAGCACAGACTAAGGGAGAAAAAAGACAAAAATGTAATGACATGCTGCAGTGCCATATAAACACATGGGGAATGAAAAGAGATGAGTGATCAAGTGCTCAGTGCATCACAGTGTATCTGAGCCTATAGCAGCATAACTAAGGGATGGTTCAGGGTCACCTGATCCAGCCCTAACTATAAGCTTTGTCAAAAAGGAAAGTTATAAGTCGAATCTTAAAACTAGAGAGAGGGTGTCTGCCTCCCGAATCCAACCTGGGAGCTGGTTCCACAGAAGAGGTGCCTGATAGCTGAAGGCTCTGCCTCGCATTCTACTTTTAGACACACTAGAAATCACAAACAAGCCTGCAGTCTGAGAGCGAAGTGGTCTATTGGGGTGATATGGTACTATGAGGTCTTTAAGATATGATGGGGGATGATCACTGAAGAGTTTGTATGTGAGGAGAAGAATTTTAAATTCAATTCTGGATTTAATATGAAGCCAATGGAGAGAAGCTAATATGGGAGAAATATGTTCTCTCTTTCCAGTCACTGTCAGTACTCTCTCTGCAGCATTTTGGATTAACTGAAGGCATTTTAGGGAACTTTTAGAATGACCTGATAATGAATTATAAAAGTCCAGACTAGAAAGTGGTGAGAACAGAACTTGATATTAAGGCATTTGTTCAAGTTGTGGACAAATTTACCTGATGGTAGCACCAGAGAGAAAGTAAAATCGAAAGTCACTACAATTCATTCTAAGGGGGACATAAGTATAACGCACAAAACCGTTTTGAAACATTTCACTTCGACCCACAAACTGTGGCACTGGTTGGAAAGTCAGAGGTTTTCAAAGGTCATTAGGATGCATCATCAGGGGACAATGGGTGTCTGTACAAACGTCTTGCCAGCTCTTCCAAAAGCTGTTGAGACATTTTAGTGTCTCTGCAATGCCTGTAGCTAAACTTCCTGCATGTCTTTGTTGTCTTTAAACAGTTATTGCAGAAATAAAACACTTTGGAAATTAGTCATGTAAAAATCTATAAAATCTCTCAGTCAGTAGTGGTTTATTAAAGCTGTCAGACATTTTAAAATTAATAATTTCTTGTATTCTAGTATTTCTAGTGTGTTTTTCCTTCTAAAACATAAGAGCAGTAAATGGAAGGTTAGCACAGAAGTGTTGGCCGCAGAGGAAGAGTGACAGACAGGAGATTTACACCCGGAGACAAAGCAAAAGGAGGAACAGACATGCTGGCTCACCTCCACAGTGTGCTAGTCCGTAAAGGACATAGCCCTTATGACAAAGACACTGGAAACTTCCGGCAGAGTTGACACAAAAGTGGTCACAGGCACGGTCAAAAGAGCATTCGTCAATATCTGTGTGGACAGAAAGACATGCTGTTAGAAACTTTTCAAACAGTTCAACAGATTACAAAAATAATAATAATAATAATGGGATCTGTCCCCCTTTCATCTTCTGAATTGTATTCCTTGTTTGTCAAGAATTGCAATGGGTCAGAAACCATGTCACAACAAAAAAAAAGTATTTTCAAAGAAAGGCGCCTTCTGTTTGGTGCATCGTATAGTGGTTGACCTCCTGCAGTCATGCAGTTTTCCATTTCGATGCACTGAAATGAAATTTTCCAAGTTGTTTTGAAATAACAAGTGGCCACAGCAGGGGACAAAAGAAAGCCTGCTCTTTACCTGATAATAGGAGCCATTCGGCTGTTTTTTCCCCACTCACATAGGGCCTTGGGAACACTTTCCTTTTTTCTCATCTTAAGCATGCTAAATGTGGCAGGATTGTAACAAACCCCAGAATTTGACTTCTCAGTCTACCGTTTGGACGTCATACTTATATCATGCATTTAAACATCTCTGTCAAATAAATGATAGCTGTAGTATGTAGATATTCATGTCACAGTGTGACTGCAGATAAGAAGACATGAGTTTTCAGTGTCTCTGGTTTTCTAACCTTGTCAGCTTCACTTGCAAATCTACATCGAAACAGCTCCTTCCTTCCTGTCTCTGTCTCTCTTACACATGGATCCTGATAAGTTGCTTAAATGTCAGGGGCTCAAAGACCATAAGGACAGACACATGAAGCTACAGGAGACTGATGACATTTGGTTTTATTGTGATCAAGGCTCCCTTTAATGTCAGTAATGATCTGTGTCAAGCCCAGACAGCAAATGCGGGGAGAAAGTAGGGATGTGCTAAAACTTTGCTGGATGTCTACTTGGCAAATAAAACAAAGATTCTCAGGACTTTCCCAGGAATATCATGCTTTTATCTGCTACATCTGAACCTCCTCTGGGTTATGAGGAAGCATAAGTTGCCATTAAACAGAGGTCACAGGTATTTCACAGCAATTAAATACGTTTGGTTAAATGATATGCTGTCTTGAAGAAAACAGGAAGACAGACTGATAAATATCTGCACAAATCTTGCATGGTTTTTCAAAAAAAGATTGACATTTGCACACTGGGCATAATCCAACATAGACAGCTAAACCATGTGCTGATCATTGAGATTAATACTTGGCAGAGATGTTGTAAGAGCAACAAAAAGATAAAAATGTTCCGAGATTAAAAGCTTATTAAGATATCAATTTACAAAGCTGTACACAAGCTTTGAAGGAAATGTACAAGCTAATGTTTTAAAGCTGGAAAAACACCAAAATGTATAATTGGTGCTGACATCAGCTGCAGCTTATCTGGTTAAATCAATCAACTTTTACAAAAACAAATCTTCTAGAAAATTAAAAGCTGTAATAAAATTACCACAAATCAAGTATAAAAAAAAACAAAACATTACAACACGCTCAAAGTTCTTGCCATTTGTCTCCTATGGAGGACTCTGGAGATTCATAAAAGCAGTGATAGATGAGAGCAGTGTGGGTTGGCACACACGCTGGAAGAGGCATTGCAAAAGTGACTGTTTTTGGCATGTTAAGGATAAACTCTACTCAAGCGCACTTTTAAATGAAAAGTCTAAAACCCTTTAGGAGTTAGGCGTGGTGACTGAGTTTATCCTTAAAAAATGCTGCAATGAGTGACGCCAGAAGTCAATCTGCAACTTATCATTACACTGTTTTGTGTGATATCATGCTACAGAGTTTAAGTGTTAGGACATCTGGGACTCCTACAACCCTTATTTACAAGACAGCTAAGGTGAAGTATGCAGTGGGAGGGCAAAGACTACATCATGAGCTGCAGGGAGATAGCAGTCACACTGAATGAAGATGAGAATCGCAACTCAGAGCTTCTGCCAATAACTTCTTTTATGCTGTCTCACATCACTTTAACCTTCAACCTTACTCAAAATAAAACGGCAAATGAGATTGACTGCAATGAAAACATTGGCAACTATTGTTTATCCAGAACAGATAAGGCCTCCATCACTGATGTTCCCTCTGGAGAAAACACAAGGTCTGATGAACATCTGAGTGCCCTCATATGGATTAGGAGTGAGAAGAAGATGAGAAGGAGATTCTGGAGGGTGTTGTGGGTGGTGGAATGCTGACAGGGGCTCAGCAGACATGCCTCATCCTGACTTAGGGGCCATGGTCCACTGAAAGCAGGGAAACACCACGACTGTTTAAACCAAGATAAACCAAGAGTTGAGTTTACACATCTCAACACCTCACGGTGTCTGCAAATGTTTAAGTGTAACTGATACCAGAGAACATTGTGACACGCAACCAAGCACCAGCAACTATTAACAAAACCAAGAGAAGGATGGCTGTAAATTTACTGCAGGTGCACTTAATCTTCTTAGTCTTTCAGTTCAGGATTTATACTCTATATACACTTTAGTGAGCTCAATGATAGGATTACTCCTGGCTGTTTAGTTAAAGTAATACCTGTTAGACCTGGAGCTATGTCCAAAAAATTTAAATGGCTACTCCACATCTTACACAATGATGATGAAATAGCACAGTGTCTTCTGCAGACCTAGAGAAGTCGTATTAACTTTCACAACTTTGACAAAATGAACCTTATAACCCTTGTAAATGCATTATGGGAAATGTAGGATTTGGTGCTTTTGAAGCATACCCACATGAAAGACTAAAATTACAGATCTGTGGACTTCAGCTGTTTTGATTTTAATCACTCTTTTTTTTCCAATAGGTTTCTTGTGAGACAAACAACAGTCTGGAAGTAATACTAAATAAGCAGTATGCCCCTTTAACCACACATCTGCATTCCAGCATGAAGGGTAAAAAACTAAGAAAAGCACAAAAAAGCTACATGAATACAAGGAGAAATAAAGAAGATCAACTTTAACCTTTACTAGGAGGCACTCAGCTTTTATTTTGCCCTGATCTCCTTCCAAGAATGAGAAAACATGATAGGAATGAGAGGACAAGCAGCAGACAGGTGACTCAATAGTGTGGAGTGTGTGAGTCTGGCAATACCTCACTCAACAGGAGGCGAGCTTTATCACAGCCCTTCTTACCAGACAAAACACACAGCACCAAACAAGAACAACCCTGTTCCAAAGTTGACTCCCTGGACCAAAACAGCACATGGCTGAGTAGGTTAAGGCATGGTGCCACATAAAACAAGCTGTGATTTACATTCCGACATGCACAGACCGCATTTTCTCAGTTATCTGTGTTATTCTGGCAAAATAAACTTTGTATTGTTTGGCGACAAATAATGAAAGAAAGGCATCCACCGAAAATAGATTTAAAGAGACAAGAGTGGCTGCAAAGCACAGCGACAGAGTGTACGTTTTCATCAAACGCATACGATGTTTGTGTACTGTGTACAGAGTGGTGTGATTCAGTGCAGCAATTCTAAACCAATTGCATGACATTGATGTGTACCAGGCTGAATATTGATTGACCACATCAATAAATACAAGGAAAGGAAAAATAGTATGTCATCTGTTTTTCACTTGGAGAGAGACTGCATTTGGATCCTTTGTTGTAGGCTGTCTGTCTTTTTTCAGCGTATGTTTCTGTAGTGGCTTGATTCATCCAAGAACCAGAGATTTAAGAGTTGGAGCCCTAATTTCCTACACCTGTGTTCAGCCATTGCAAATTTTTATATGTTCTGCAGCTAGTTCTTCCAAGTCCTGCTGAGCAAAGGCTACCACTAAATATAAAGGGCAAACATGGCAGAGAGACCTGGTTTGGCTTCTCTGCAGGACAGAAATCTCTGAGTGCATTTTTTTGTGGCATTAGGAGGACACTGCTGGTTTGCCATACTTGCCATTTAATGCAAAAATCTCAGTCTATGAGACAAAGAGTGTTTAGCAGATGCTTTGGAGTAGGAGTAAGTAGGGACAGTTTGCTTATTTAAGTGGCAAATGGCAATGAAATGGGCTACATACCTTGACAAGTTCTCTCGTTGGTTAGCAGCTTGTAGCCTTTCTTGCAGCTGCACTCAAAACTACCCACTGTGTTTCGACACACATGATCACATCCCCCATTGTTTAGACGGCACTCGTCAATGTCTGTGAACAGAAAATCATAATGAGGAGCGGATACATCAAATCACTCATCACAGCTGCAAAGGAGAGAGCACTGAACTTAAACCTACAGCATGTAATTTTTTTGTCACTTGGAAGTAGTGAAAACCTGAACATGTGTTAGCACAGAGTGGCCTATTTACACACCCAGGAGACAAAGAGAAACATCATCATTTATCCATTTTCTGGTCTCTTAAAATATCTATAGTACCAGCTTTAACAAAGTTCTTAAATCTGAATAGTAAGTTGGAGATATATGTAATCGAGGTAAGTTGGACTAAGCGCAAAATAGGACAGTCATTTATTTGGAAATAAGCTTCAGGGATTTCCTTGCTGGCCCTAAGATGGGCTAAAAATCAGCTTGCGTGTGACTTTAATGGGGTGCAGCTCTCACACAGTAAAGCCTTGAAGCAGTAAGGCCTCTAAATCATCACTGTCCATCTCCTTCCGATTATTCTGGTCTTTATTTCTGTAGCCAATACTGAATCGATATGTCATGTGCTCATCCCTGCTTTTGATGGTGCTCTGCTTTGGCAAGTTTGGCAGCAGCTCTGATTAATTCTGAATCATCATCACAAATGAGGCATCTGTCTCTTGAGGGAGTCTTCATCATCTGGTTAAAATAAATGCATGAGAGATGGAATTAAATAATCTCTTCCTTGCTTCATCTTTGTCTCAACTCCTCAGAAGTGCCTGGCCTGAAGCGAGCGCCTGTCTTCTTGTGCCAGTGCTGCCTGCGTTCATTTTTCTCTTGTTTCCTCTTAAACTAAACTAATATAAGCCAATGTATTTTTATCAGAGTTGTTAGTCTAACACTGCAAACCACAGAAAGCAGACACACTGTTACCCTGCTTTTCTGGAAACGTGTTTTGTTCACCTACATCCCATATTTGTTTTCCCAAGTCTCTATAATTCCACATAAGGTTAGGAAAGGATTAGACGTTGCATGAAAAAAAAAAAAAACTTGCAAAATTATGCAGGTTGCTTGAGTTCAGGATGCTCTGCCAACACTCACAAAGATGGTAATGCAGAAGAAAATTGCTGAGAAAGCTGGTGCCATGACAAAATATTTCTCAAAATATGTTGTTGAAAAGCAGAAGGTAGTGATAGATCTGTGACACCTGTATTGATACAGGCATGATAACTTGTGGTTGCAAAAGAAAATGTGGTTTCCAGAGAAAATCTAACTAGCAAGTTACAAGGGGTTCTAACTTGGGTAGGAGTGAATAACTATTTAATCATTCCTGTTGGCTCCATGTGGAGAGAGAAACTGGCAAAATGACAAGCAGGCGAATAATTTAGTGAGAGCTGGACAGGTGCAGCTTGAATGCTGCCTGCATCCATGGGCGATGGGTGGGAATACCTTTGCAAGTCTTGCGGTCTGGCTGCAGAGTGAAGCCAACAGGACAGCTGCAGCGGACTCCTGTCACTGAATCATGACATGTGCTATCACAGCCGCCATTGTTCACTGCACAGGTCTCTGCAGGGAAACACGCATTCAGTTAGACAAACCCCACAGAAAATACAAAGTAGATGCTGTTGTGACCTACTTATTTCTTCCAATTGAAACAGCATACATGCATACTGGTGTAACTGCAAAAATTAGAAGACACACCATTATATATACCATTATTTTTGTGTCAAACAGGCCAAGAGCAGCAGGCTAATCAGGTGTTGAGTGGTAGAGAGGAATAAAGAGGGACTAAAGATAGAAAACAGTAATGAATGCAGCTGATGAATGAGATTACCAGTCCGAGAAACAAAGAGTTTCTCAATAATGAAAGGAGACAGTCATTAGGAAATATAGTTAACACAGCCAAACATGGGATTTTCACCTGTTTTGTCTGTATGTGCATGTTTGCTTCTCTTTGGTCAAAGAAAATTATGACCTCCAAAAGTCCTTTATACTGTAGGAAATGTCTCCCCTCCATTATGAAGGGAGAATTTTCATTTGCAGACACATGTGGACAAAACCACCAGTTCCTTCCTGGTTTTGACAAAACCTTCCAGGCATTTTGGGGATAAAAAAGCAATTTCAGCTCCCTGGTCCCCATGTTGGCTAGGCTGATTTGAAAAAGGCAGGTAGTCAGTAAGGACAGGATAGCTGAGGTCTTTTCTCTAGACAGTGACAAATTTCACACAGACTTTCATTTTAAGCAACAGTACAAGAGAGAGCTGCTCTAACATCCGAGACCAGTGGATGCCTACTAGTTTTGGCAGCTTTATAGATAGGCTCATACACTTCAGAACAAAAAATAAATAAAAACACAACAGCAATCACTTTAGCTTGCTGTAAAGAAAAGGGTCATGTACACATCTCATCACTTCTCTTTAATGGGCAGTGGGATGCTGGCTGGCAGTCTGCACAGCTGGGCTAGTCTAAGACTTCACACTGGTAAAGCGATGGCAGCTAACACATGGCACTAAAAAGGGAATGTAGCTGTACTGTTATTTATTTACTTTTTTAAAATAAAGAACAAGGAGCCCTTTGGGAAACACTTACCCTCTTCAGTTCTAAAATTAAGAAACCCCTCAATATAAACTGCAGCAGCCATAATCAAACTTCTCTCAAATTCAAATCTCAGTTAAAGACTAGAATGATGTATCAAAGCAAAACAGGTGCTAAAACTGATGTAATTTAGTGTTTTACAGCCGTTTCTTAGAAACAACACAAAACACAGCAGTGAACGCTGTTGCTCAAGGCTAAACATGGTGTATCAATATACTAGGACAAGTTTTGAATAAATATCAATTCAGATGAAAAATAATTTAAACATAGAAATAATTATGCAAAGGATGTTTGACATTTAGCTATACACTATTTAAACCTGACTGTATATAGTCTATTCTTGGCATCCCTGTTTGCTGGCTTGGCTGTATGTTGATATTGATTTCTATTACAGGATTTCTTGGATAACAAATAATTTAGCAGGTCATATTATTTATTTACTTTAAACATAATTTTCTATTTTTTAATTTGATCTCTACCTAATACAAAACCCTGCATGTGTGTACTTTTAGAGTTAGGAAATATCTCTTTTCCACATGAAAAGATGAATGTGTAACGAATAAAACTCACTACTGCTCAGTTCAATACATTCAAGGATCAGTAACAGTAACATAAGAATGCCTGCTAAAAGTACCAAACTTTGATTAGTATTTGTTTTGCTATGTAAATGACATTACTGAGTCACCAAAAAAAATAAAATAAAAAAAACCCCAAAACAATCACATTTTCGATTTCATTAAATTCTATTCACACAGCACCAAATCCTAACATCTGTCATCTCAGATCACTTTACACAGAAATCTTTAAATATTTTAGAGAAAACCCAACAACCACCCTTTAGCAAGCACTTGGTGAGTGTGAAGGGGAAAAGGAGCCATCTACCACCATTCAATGTTGCACCATCACTTGTGTCTACCATGGTATCTAAGTAAAACTTTCCCATTCAGAAAAGGCATGATATAATTAACATAATTATAAGCTTCAGTGATGATGATTTCAGACTCTCAGTTGTTAAGAAAATCTTTGAAAGTCAGAGCTTTTTGTTTTATTTACTCATTTTTTTTCTTTTGAGAAGGAGATAAAATTGAGATATGTGCTAATATGTTCAGACTTTTAATAGAAATAAGGACTGACACATTTTGACTTATAGACACACATATACACATATATATACATACATATATACACATATATATATATACACATATATATATATACATACATACAAACATATACACACATACACATACACATACACACACACACACACATACACACACACACACACACACATACACACACACACACACACATACACACACACACATATACATATATATGAGTGCGACCGGCATTCACTTGCCCACATTGTCTCCAACATGGTTGGAGTGTATCTAATTGTTTACTTTTCACGTGAGGTGTAATAAACAAACAGATTAGGCTTTTCCATCCAAATTCTCTCCATCTTTTAGAACTAGTTGAAGACTGCTGTGTCTTACAGATGGAATGTCAATCCCTCTCTGGAAAGTCAGAGATTTTAAGGATCCCCCTGTTTGCTTACAGCCCATATAGAGGAGTAGAAGATGCCACAGTAAACTTGTTGAACTTAACTGTTAAAACATTTAGAGGGAAAGGTTCTCATGCTTGACTGCTGTTTGATTTTTCTTCAGTCTTCAATACAATTCAGCCTCATATTTTAATCAGAAGGCTTATAAAACAGTTTAACCTGAATAACAAGCTTGTGGGCTGGATTTTTGACTTTTTAACTATTCTATTTGTCCGGATAGTTTATCCTGGCAGAGTAGACCTAATCCTGGCCAATCAGGTCTGCTTCTCAACTGGCTCCCCACAGGGATGTGTGCTTTCACCTTTATCATTTATCTTGTACAAAAATATGTGTCAGAGCAGGTATGAAAACAGGACCATTTTAAAGTATGCAGATGGCTCTGTTATCTTTAGTCAGCTCTGGGATAATGAGACCAGCCATGGCCCAGTCCTCGA
>VUQS01074889.1:0-11967 GCA_015108495.1 Heterochromis multidens
CTTTGCATGTATCATTTTAGTCACAATTGGCATCAGTTCATTTATGTAAATCAGGTCAAGCTGTGTGTGTGTGTGTGTGCAGGTGGCAGAGAGAGCGCTGTATTATTGGAACAACGAGTACATCATGAGTCTGATCAGCGACAACGCCGCCAAGATCCTCCCCATCATGTTCCCCGCCCTCTACAAGAACTCCAAGAGCCACTGGAACAAGTAACACACACACACACTCTCTCTCTCAGGACACAAACCCTGAACCGTTAATCAGCTCCGCCCACATCCTCATTAGCCAATCCGCTGTGTCCTCAAAAATACAGAAGGAGCAGCGAGTGTGTGTGTGATGTAACGAGTGTGTGCTGGTGTGTGCAGATCAGTAGGTGGAAACTCCAATACTAATCAATACAGGATCAGTACTGAGCCTGCAGAGAGAGAGAGCGAGCCAATGAAAGCTCAGCTTTAGAGGGTCAGCATGAGGATGTGAACGGAGGAAGCTGTTTGACGCGTCTGCTCTCAGCTCGTTTCCCTCATTAGATGATCATTTCCTGTCCTCTGAGATCACTCACAGACGTTCTGCAGGGTCATCAGAAGTGACATCACAGGAAGTGTATGTAAAAAATATTCATCTGTACGCGAGAAGCTGCATCAGACTTCTCATCATGTTTCACGTGGCCGTAAAAATCCTGTCATCAAATCTGTGAATACGTTTATAAATCTGTACATTTTAACGATGGAGGGAAAATAAAAAACCACTGACAGACGGTCAGTGGTTTTTTATTTTCCTGCAGAGACACTAAAACAGGAAGTGACCACGTTACCAAAATACTCCCTCTGACCCCGCCTACAGAGCTCACAGAACCTCCGACTCCTGTCACGTTTAACGTTACGATGAGAGCCATCAGACCTGCCGAGAACTATCTATCTAAAAGAAAATATCTGCTTAACGCACCCTCAGTTGTACACACACATTCACGCAAGTAATATAAAAATAACACAAAGAATCAACACTCTATTAGTTTTAATGATATAAAAGGCATAAAAAACAAAATTGCAGGGTCAGCTTGATTTAGGTTTTTCACATTAGAAGGCTCGGCTGAGTGGGACAAATAAATATACACAAGAAAATAAAAATACAAATAAATTAAAATAATAATAAATACCCCATTGGGCGGCGGTCAGAGTCGTGATTGGGAGGAACGGCCTGCCTGATCTGAATCTAAGTGTTGTTCTATTTTTGGACTTTGTCCATAACAAACATCACGTTTCAGCATAAGGGTGTCCATAAGTGACACCAGGACACCCTAGGTCGCAGGTCAATGATCGATTTTTGTAATCGCGTCATCAAATCTGCAGCTGTATGTTCTGGAAACATGGATGAAGAGAGGGGCTGAGCTGTCAACTGATCACCACCTGCTGGTGAGATGGATCAGGTGGCGGGGGAGGATGCTGGACAGACCTAGTGTACCCAAATGTATAGTGAGAGTGCGCTGGGAACGTCTGGCAGAAGCTCCAGTCCATGAGATCGTCGTCTACCACCTCCAGCAGAGCTTCGATTGCATTCTAAGGGAGGCTGAGGACATTGAGTCCGAATGGACCATGTTCTGCACCTCCATTGCTGAGGCTGCTGCAAGGAGCTGCAGCCGCAAAGTGGTTGATGCCTGTCGTGGCGGTAATCCCAGAACCAGTTGTCTCAGGGTCTTGTTCATGAGTGAGGGGAGCAGGAGATTGACAGAAGGACTGGGGCGGGGACTCTGTACCACTCTGTTGTGGTGAAGTGAGAGCTGAGCATAAAAGCGAAGCTGTCGATTTACCAGTCAATCTACGTCCCTACCCTCGAGCTTTGGGTAGTGACCAAAAGGACGAGATCACGGATACAAATGGCAGAAATGAGCTTTCTCCGAAGGGTGGCTGGCCTCTCCCTTAGAGATAGGGTGGGGAGTTCAGTCATTCAAGAGGGGCTCAGAGTAGAGCCGGTACTCCTCCACATCGAAAGGAGCCACTTGAAGTGGTTCAGGTATCTGACAAGGATGCCTCCTGGACACCTTCTAGGTGAGGTGTTTCAGGCATGTCATACTGTGAGGAGGCCCCGGGACCGACCCAGGACTTGCTGGAGAGATTATATCTCTAGACTTGCCTGGGAACGACTCGGTGTTCCTCCGGATGAGCTGGAGGAGGCAGGTGGGGTGAGGAAAGTCTGGGCTTTTCTGCTCAGACTGCTGCCCGGATGCCTGAACCTGGATAAGTGGTAGAAAATGGATGGATAAAAATAAATAAAAAATACAAATAAGTGAAAACACAAATAAATAAAAAATACAAATGTGTTTTTCTGTTTGTTCTCGTGGCCTGTTTTTGGATCCTGTTTGCTCTCGCGGCATGTTTTTGGGTCCTGTTTGATTTTTACCTTTATAGTTCACCTTTAAAAATTGCTTACCTTGCCTTGTTTGGTATCATTTTTGTCAGCACAACCTCATATGTCTGAATTTACAGTTATTTTTTCATTTTGAAGGGTTAGGGTTACTGTATTAACACAATGGACCTAAAATCACACAAAGAACATAAAATCTGAGTTGAAAAAATTTAGATTTTTTTACTATGAATACCACAAACATGTTTAATGAATCATTTTCATAACTTGAAATGCAAATATAAATTATAAATTTCAAAAACTTACGTACAGATTTTGCAAACAACAAAGTTTTATACAATCATTTACATAAAAATGCAGGCAATGCCTCTTTAAAAACTGGTTTGTAGTTTGAAATCTGCACTTTCGACCCAAGTTTAAACAGAGAGTCAGCGAGGCTGCATCTTGCTGCTACGTCATCTTAAATAGGCGATGTCATTTGGACGCATTGGCGCGTCCGTCGACCCCAGAGGGTGAAACACACTCCTTTACGTTACTGTTACAGTTTAAACAGCTTCACAGTCTGATCTTCCTCCTCCTCCTCCTCCTCCTCATCATCAGGACAATCCACGGTCTGATTTACAACGCCCTGAAGCTCTTCATGGAGATGAACCAGAAGCTGTTTGATGACTGCACGCAGCAGTACAAGGCCGAGAAACAAAAGTACGACTCTGTGATTCACCTTCACCCGTCACACCTCTGCTCCTCTTCCTCACTATGTGTATGTCTCCTGCAGAGAAAAGTACAAGCTGAAGGAGAGAGAGGAGATCTGGCACAAGATCGAGGAGCTGGCTCGGCAGAACCCTCAGGTACAGCACACACAGGACTTCAGGAACGTTTGTCGGGTTTAATCCAGGAATTAATCCTGTTCAAAGAATCCTGATCGCAGTATTGATCGATGCCATAATGGAGCAGCTCTGTGTGTGACCCCTGTTTTAAAATGTTTGATTGTTTTTTGTGTTTTACTCTCATCGAAGCGTCTGCAGACGCCTCTCCGTGGATGGTTTCCAGATCAATCAATTGATCAGCAGATTAATCAGCACTGATCAGCTCTGTCCCCGGGTCTTTCGAACATTGAAATGTGTTTCAGAGGTCATCGGGGCTCCTCCTTCCTCCTTCGTTAACACTTTTCGTCTTTGTTTGCTTTCAGAGCAGTAAGCTCCACCCCCTGCGCCCAGGACTCCACCCACAAGAAGAGGTTAGCTCCCAGCCACTGATTAACGTGTAAGTGTGTTGATCCATGAGGCTCACGGCATCTTGTAACAAGTTCTCTGTGTGTGTGTGTGTGTGTGTGTGTGTGTGTGTGTGTGTGTGTGCGCAGTACATGGTGTACAGTAACAGCAGCATCGCTGTGTACTCGATGGAAACGGAGACTCCGACAGCCGAAGACATCCAGCTGCTGAAGAAGACCGTGGAGAGCGAGGCCTCACAGGTAACACACACACACAGTAACCTGAGGCGAAGTCTTGGCTGTAAAATCAGACAGTTTCTGGATGGACTCTAGTCCACAGAGTGAACTCGTTCATGTCCTCACAGATAAAAAGCTTTAAAATATCTAACATGAGATTTTGCACTCAGTTTGAGACGTTTCTGATGGATTTCCTGTTTGATGTGATGATTACAGAGCAAACAGTTTGATTCCAAAAACTTTTCAGATTAAAGTCGTGAATCTGTGAGAGACCAACATCTTTCATCTAACAATTAGAATATTGATAATGATCATTATTAATTATTAAAATAAATTTTGAAACTTTCTTTAATTTCAGAAAATATCTGCCTTTTTATTGTTAAAACAATTCTTGTAATTTCACATTTTTATTTATAAATTTTACTTTTCACTGGGAAATCTGTAAAAAACAAAATTCAGAATACCCCATTTTTCACTTCAAATTAAATTAAATTAAAATTATTCTCAGAGATTATCAAAGTCTTTGACTTTCAAACATGAGAAGAAAAACATTTAAACCCTCAAGAATATTTTTATTGGTAAATTTGTAAAGACAAGGAAACAAAATTGCAGCAACAATAGCTGAAAATATTTGAGGTTTTTATTTAGAAACTTTTCAATTTCAAATTAAAATGACGTAAATTTAATTCTAAATTGGTAAAAGACATTAAATTGACTTGAATTTCTTTATTTTTTTAATGTTAACCTGTTAAAACAGTTTTCTTTAAGTTCATTTTTAATTGTTTTGAATTTCTGACTGAATCAATTAACTAAACTGTGACCCGGTGTTGGTGTTCAGGGTCTGAAGGATCTGAAGAAGGATAAAGTCCTGATGAGGAGGAAGTCGGAGCTGCCGCAGGACGTCTACACCATCAAAGCTCTGGAGGCTCACAAGCGAGCCGAGGAGTACCTGACGGCCAATCAGGAGGCTCTCTGACCGGGTGTGGCAGCCCCTCCGGAGCCCGACTCCGCCCCCCTCGCGTCCGTCTCCCTGGGGAGGAAGTTAACACTGTTGTGGAGAACCTGGTCACGGGTCAGACAAGGACGGAGCTGATGCCGCCGCGTTCACCAAAAATAGAAAAAAAAAAAACAAGAACCTCAGCTCTGCCCCCTGGTGGCTGATCACACGTAGGACACTGTAGAAGCTCCGTCTGTCCACGTGCTGTTTAAAGTGTCAGCGGTCCGCCGTGATTGGACATCAGCTTCATGTTGCACTAACACCCCCACGCCTCCACCTGCGCTTTAACTCCTGCTGCTGCTTGTTCTCAACCCACCACAAGCTCACGTCAGGCACCCGAACACAACGCCAGCAGCCCATCCCGCCACAGGAAGTGACGCCGCGTGACCTGCAGCTACCGTCTCTGCGTCTGCTTCACACTCACGTGCCACATGGTTACTTTTACAAACACGGTTTAACTCTCCAGCAGTCTCAGCGTTTCATGGAGTGAGCCAGAAAACCTGAAACCTGCAGCCCAGATTAAATAAACCCGTTTTAAACCTGTGTTCAGTTCAGGTTATCAGGCTCAGAACCACGAGTTCACCTGCACCAGCAGGTTAGCGGGGTCACCGCGCTGCGCCCTGATTTTTACAGGTTCAGGACAGCAGAACAAGAGCGGCGAGTGTTCCTTTGAGACGCCAAAATGTCCAAAAAGGTGACTCGCAACGATGATCGCAAACACGCTAACAAATAAAAATCAGCCGAAACGATCGAATTGAATTTTACCTCAGAAATAAAAACAAGTAGAGTCTGAACTTCAGAACTAAACTCAGCGCGTTTCAGAATAAAAGCAAAGGGTTTAGCATTCTTACATTTCAAATTAAAAGCACTGGCTTTTCTCTTTTTCAAATTGGAAGCATCAGGTGTATTGTCTTCACATTTCAGAATAAAAGCATGTACCGTGATGGAGGCGGAGTTTTTTCTGTACAAGCTTAACCCTTTCCTCCACAGGATGGATGTTTGACCCAACGTTTCCGTGGAAACAGGAAGCAGACGCAGAGCGGGCAGGGCTTTGTGGTTCTGCAGTGGAAACGGCTGCAGCTCGTCACTTCTGTCCCGTTGCACCTGAACGCAGCGCTGATGCGTTCGCTGACACGCTCAGTTCTCCGACAGCAGCTTCACTCCACAGCCCTGCCCCCGCAGCCTGGCCAATCAGCTGCCAGCCTGTATGTGTGGCGGACTCGTGACTGAAGCGGCTTCACGTGGACTGATGATGATGATGATGATGATGATGTGGAAGACGCAGTGAATGTAGAGGTCCAATCAGGAAACCCCACCCCCCACTTTATTTTTGTGTTTTAGTCCAGCTGAGGGCGCCGTGCGGACACCTTGAGTGTTAACCAGTGAGAGGAGCCGTGTGCACGAGGAAGCATTTCGCCTGCTGGGGGACAAAAAACTGAATGTGTGAGGCGGCAGCACCTCCTTGGGTCAAAGGTCAAACACTGAGAAGCTTTTGATGTCATTGCTTTTATTATTGAGCAGTTATTGATTGACAGCATCGGTGCTGTAAAAGCACCACAGAAGAAGACAGGAAGGCCTTAAAGGAGGTCACACAGGGAAACGTTAATGTGAGGAAGGTCGCGGCCTCGTCATCGTCATTAAAAAAAACTTTATTTTAGTTTTAATTGTTTTGGCTTTCCTGTTTTCTCTTTTTTAACTTTTTTTTTAAATTAACTTAACTTTTTTAAATTTATAACTTTTTAATTTTTTCTTTTCTATTTTTTTAAGTTTTTTATTTTTTTGGTTTTTATTGACGTTTTTTCGGGTTTCACCCGAAACCTGTGGGGATAATGACCCACGCCTTTTTTCACACCTGGGCTCATGTGATGACTCACATGATCAATAGTGTGTTAATCACTCACATGATCAATAGTGTGTTAATCACTCACATGATCAATGGACTCACATGATCAATAGTGTGTTAATGACCACCTCTCAGAGACAGCCCCCACTAGGGGTTTAAATACCTGGGACTCTCCACCATTTGGTTTTAGAACTGACGAAGCCTTTTGGATGAAAGGTGAAACGTCTTCAAACAACTTAAAGAAGTCCAGTTGCCTTCTTTCAAACCCTCAGACTAATTGACGTTTTTTCTTCTTTCTAAATTAATATTTTTATTTTTTCGTGTTTATTTTGTTTATTTTATTTTTATTTTTCCGTCAGTGGAATCAGCGTTCTGATTGGACGCTGAAGTCACGTGATTCATCCAGAGTATTAAAAAAAATGGGATAATTTTGAATTCCTTTGTTTCAGTTTTGATGCTCGTAATAAAAACAGATTTGGAACGATGTGATTGGCTCGTACGTTTCTCGCCGTTTTAGGTTAAACATCATGGAAACGGCGTTTTGCAGCTTCCTGTTTGGCGTCGCTGATGTGAGATCAGTTGTATGAATTCAGCATCTCGAGCAGTTTTTCAGTTTCTGAAACATCAAAGCTTCTCATTGGCCTTCTCAATGTTTCCCACGCTGTGACACGTCGACCTCGGTGCTCGTGTGTTTTTGTTTCTTTAACGGTTTGAAACGTCAGGAACAAAAGAAAAATGTCTTCGTCCTTGGAGGTGGGCGTTTCTGTCTGTGGTCGCTGTCGTTCTGTAACTATCCTGCGTACTGACTCGTGGCCACGCCCCTCATGAGGCCACGCCCCCTCCGCACTTTATTTTATCTGTTTGTTCTCGTCGGCCGGTTTCTGTTTGTCGTTGCTCGTGCACTTCTTCCTGCTGCCGTGTGGGCGTGTCCTTCACAGATTCAGCTGTCAGTCAGAATCAGTGACCATTCCAGTGGTAGGATAGCCCTGCCCCCCGTCAATCATTCGCTGCTGGAGCGTGAACTAAACTTCATGGAAATTTCGTGGTATTTTAGTCGAGCTTTTTTCCAGTGCTGGGTCTAACGTCTCGATGTGGGACGTCTTCAGAAAACTTCAGGTTATAAAAATATGTTTTTTAGGGGATTTTTTTTGACAGCTGAAAAACCCCACATTCAGTTCCCAAACAAAAATAAAATCTGTTGTTTGCTGTTTGTTCCCTGCTTTAAACAGTTTGAAGAAATTTCCATGAAGTTTGGTCTGGTTTCTGCCAGTTTGTTTGAAGAGCTGGTTTAATTTTCAGGACTCAGATGGTTTCACCTCTGAAGTGTCGGTCGGCAGTATATTTCGTAATGTCCTACAGCGAGGTACCTCCTGGTCTCTGTTTTCTAAAACTCCAGGAAATTTGCATTAACTTTGGTTCAGTTTGTTCTTCAGTACCGGTTGAACACTTTTTAGAGCTGAAACTAAAAACTGAGACGTTTGGTTTCCGGAAAGCACATCAGTTCTTTGATGTTCACGGACTGCTTTAAACAAAAGCTTAACCTCGAGGGCTTAAATTCAAAGATATGTCCATGAGCTTTGGTTCAGTTTGCTCCCAGTTAATCAGCTGCTGAACCAAACCTCAGAAAAATTTCTGGTAATTTTAGCAGACACTGTCTTTTTTTTTTTTCCTCCAGCAGCGACTGAGAGGTGGAGGTGGGTCATGTGACGTCCACTCGAGCCGTGACAGTGAGACGCTGCTTCCTGTCATTGTGTACAGATGTTTAATGAGGTCGAGCATTACATGGTATGAAAGTTTTATTTTGTACAGATGTTCATGTATGTACAGCAGAAATAAACTAAAATACAGTCAACTCGCTCGCTGTGTTTCTCACACACACACGCAACATTTTACACTGAAAGGTCCTCATGATGCTGCTTCCTGTTTCAGCTGGAACAGGAAAACGTTCCGGTGTAGTTTCCTGATGTATTATCGAGTTTTTGATCAAACAGGTTTAATTAAGGCAGCGTTAATCTGAGCTGAGCTCTGGGTTCTGGATGGGATGAAGATCTGGGACTTTCCTGGTCACGTGGAGCTCCATCAGTCAGGATTTATGGAAAAATGATGTCAGTAAAACCTGAAACACTGAATTTGTGCCTCTGATCAAACCTCTGACATCAGCAGATGTTCCACTTTATCTGTGACTGTACGCCATCTTTGTCCCTTCTCTCTCCCGTCCTACGTGCTGACCTCACCGCAGCGATCAAACATCTCAGTGAAACCTGGAGCGTTTTCGCTCCTTACAGGACGCGCTGGTTTTACCGACCGTCCCTGAACTAAACATTGGAACCACCAGAACCTCACCTGGACGTCTCGGTGGGGCGGAGCCTGTTCAGTGTTTACATCTGATTGGACCTGTAATTAATCATGAGGGTAACGCAGACCCACGACGGCCCCCATCACTGCGAATGCCGTGATGTCAGCGAGGCACCAAGGTTTTTAACCTGGTGACTCGGCACGTGCTCAGACTCGTTCTAGAGGAGGTAACGTTTAAAATAACTGCCCACAGGTGTTTCCAAAATGGCTGCCGAGTGACTCTGAACAGTTTGATTGGATCTGATCAACTATTAAAATGAAACTCTGCAGACATCAGTCTGAAGCGTCGCCGCTCCGTTTATTCCACACGTGCAAAAATCCACCGACTTCCTGTCACAGCTGCTGCTCACAGAAATCTTCTTCCTGTGCTGCGTTCAAGTTCCCGTTAATGTTCGCATCAGTGAGACTTCCTGTGAGCAGCTGGAATAAAACCAGCTGAGGACCTCAGGCTGGACCACGAACGTCTCAGCGTCTCCAGAAGATCTCAGGACCCAGATGATTCTTTCACAGTAAAACACACACATGCACCTATGAGTGAATAACTGAACTGATTTGGTTCTTTTTGTTGCACTGATGCAAACATTAAACTCAGACTTTATTTAATCTTCTGCTTCAAAAGCTTTCACACAAAAAAACTTCACAGAAACAAGAAATATTTCATAACCAGTAAAACTAAATCTGAAGTTACATTTACAGTGTGCCTGTGTGGAGCTTTTATTGTGAAAGGTAAAGACAGGAAGAAGGTGTTTCTGCACCGCTGCAGAATAAATCACGCATGAGTTATTGATTGAGCACTGATCAATAACTCTGATATTTTACCACCAAACGACTAAAGTGAGGATCTGATCAGCAGATCTAATCAATAACTGATTGATAGTTACTAATTTTAAAGTTTAAAAAAACTTTTTATTATCAGTTTATCTGATTATTTTATCCACTGATCAACAGAAACACCAAAAAATCATTTACTAACAGTTTCAGTGTTTGTAATTGATTACTGATTAATTACCATATTGATCCTCTGGTCACCTGAAATCTTCACCTGCTTCCATAAATTAAGCACAAAGCTCTATTTTTATCTTTGGGCCCTGAAGTGGTCATAATGAGCTGCAGGTGAGTGTGGCTCAGGTGAGTCTAATGTCACCTGGGGGCTCCTAAAGTGGTTGTGCTGCGTTCAGGGTCCATTAATGCTGTAGAAATGGTTGTGGTGTGTTTAGGTTCCCGTGGTGATACTGACGTCTTTGTGGTGCTTTCAAGAAGTTTAAAGATGATCAAGTTCTTGTGGTGCATTCAGGGCCCGGGGAGGTTGGCGCGGCGTGGCAGGCGCAGGGCGGTGGCGCTCTGCCGGCTCTGCAGCGTGTCCCGCACCATGTCCTTCCACTGGTCGTCTGAGATCTCCCGCGCCCACGGCGGCACGCCCAAAGACGGCAATGCCACGGCCGCCATCGTCCTCTTCACCAGCTCCACGTGATCTGTGGGGGACAGGAAGTGACGTCAGTGTTTATTCTGAGTGACTGAAGGTGAACAGGTGTCACAGGTATGTGTCCCACCTGCATCCATGGGGATGGAAGCGCGGCTCCTCTGAGCCGCCGCCCCCTCGGGATCCTCCTCCTCATCACTGTCAGGAGGCGGAGCTTCAGGAAGGTGGAGCCCCATCACCTGCCAAGAGACGTGAGTGAGTTGAGTGACAAAAAAGTGGCTCACCTGTCGCCGGGCAGATCTTACCTCTATCCGCTGCTGCACCTGCTGCAGCTGCTCGGCGTGGGAGGCCGCCTCCCCTCGCTCCTCCTCCTCGTCTTCCGGCTGCTCGCTGCCGTTCACGCCGTCGGGCTCCTGGTTCAGAGGCTGGTAGTAGTACCCTCCTCCGCCCCCGTCTTCCTCCTCGCCGTCCAGCTCCATCTCCCCCACCTCTTCCTCCTCCTCTCCGTCACCCCCGCCCCACACTGTGCCCGGTGGCGGCAGCAGCGCCCCGTCGGCCGGGCGCTCGTCCTCTCCCAGCTCGTCCTCGGAGCTCGGTAAGACACGCTCTGGTCCCATAGCAGAGCTGCACACTTCCATCCACAGACACACCTGGTGGACAGGTAACAACCGGTCACATGACTGCCCACACCATGCTGTGACATCATCAGGCTGCTTTCAGCACACATGCAAACAATTAATGATCATGTGACCTAAACAGGAAGTGTTTTCAGCATCTAACCAATAAAACAAGTTCTCAGAAAAATGTTGCACTCAGCCAATCAAACACCTCCTTCAGTGTGAGCACGCTCGGAACCTAAATGCTGATAACCACCGTCTTGATACCCACTATCACTCAGTAATCTGAGTACTTTATTGCAGTAGCAGCTAGTGTAGACCTGAAAACTGACCTTTTCACTGAGCCAGAGCACAAACCACTGATCTAACTTTAACTTTGTAATGCTCAAAGCTGTAAAATCAAGTTTAAACTGAGGTTATTTTCTCATTTCCACACAGTACAAAAACCTCAGCGAGTGTTTGAGCTGTCACTGAGAAAGCATGAAAAACCAAAGAAATCAGTTTAGAGTTTAAAGCAGGAGATGGATTTACAGTGGGGCAAAAAAGTATTTAGTCAGCCACCAATTGTGCAAGTTCTCCCACTTAAAAAGATGAGAGAGGCCTGTAATTTTCATCATAGGTATACCTCAACTATGAGAGACAAAATGAGAAAGAAAAATCCAGAAAATCACATTGTCTGATTTTTAAAGAATTTATTTGCAAATTATGGTGGAAAATAAGTATTTGGTCAATAACAAAAGTTCATCTCAATACTTTGTTATATACCCTTTGTTGGCAATGACAGAGGTCAAACGTTTTCTGTAAGTCTTCACAAGGTTTTCACACACTGTTGCTGGTATTTTGGCCCATTCCTCCATGCAGATCTCCTCTAGAGCAGTGATGTTTTGGGGCTGTCGCTGGGCAACACGGACTTTCAACTCCCTCCAAAG
>VUQS01074890.1:0-12281 GCA_015108495.1 Heterochromis multidens
GATACTAGGATACCCACCCCAGCCCGCCGCCTCTCACCGAGGGCCACTCCAGAGTGGAACAGAGTCCAGCCCCTCTCCAGGAGACTGGTTCCAGAGCCCAAGCTGTGCGTTGAGGTGAGCCCGACTATATCTAGTCGGTACCTCTCAACCTCACACACTAGCTCAGGCTCCTTCCCCCCAAGAGAGGTGACATTTCATGTCCCAATCGCCAGCTTCGATAGCCGGGGATCGATCCGCCAGGGTCTCCGCCCTTGGCCGCCGCCCGACTCACACTGCACCCGACCCCTACGGCGCCTCCTGCGGGTGGTGGGCCTACAGGAGGGTGGTCCCATGTATGCTCTTTGGGCTGTGCCCGGCCAGGCCCCATGGGCTAAGGCCTGGCCACCAGGCGCTCTCCCTCGAGCACCCTCCCCAGGCCTCGCCCCAGGGCGGGGCCCCGGTAACCCTGTCCCGGGCAGGGTGAACTGTTCCCTTGCTTTTACTCTCATAAGGGTCTTCTCAATCGCTCTTTGTCTGGTCCCTCACCCAGGACCAATTTGCCATGGGAGACCCTACCAGGGGGCAAAAGCCCCCCGACAACATAGACCCTGGGATCCCTGGGACACACAAACCCCTCCACCACGATAAGGTAGCGATTCACGGAGGAGTATCACTTAACCATTTAGTTATAAATATGAATGATCATGGATTGCTATAGAAAAGCATTCATTGTGTAAGAGAGTTCATTATTTATCCTAGTCCATATATATAATATATGACCATGTTTAGGCACACTTTCAAAACAGCCACACTTTATAAAATGCTGGCTGAGTTTGAAACCCTGCTGTTCAGTCGTATGGCCATAAGCACAGTCTGCATCTCTGAACAGCTGCTTGACAGCGTGGCAGCTCCAACTCTGCTCTAATGTTTGTTTCATGACGGGAGGTCAGTGATTTTTTTTTCCTTCACTCAACCAACTCAGCTAACTGTAAGAGCTGAGGGAGAAACCAGTCTCTCAGTTCTCACAGTTGTTTCATATAATTATATGCATTGTATTCTGTGTGTAATCATTTATCAGGTTAAATGGTTTGGGTTAATTGAAGGTGGCTGCATAAATTATGATTGAAGAAAAGCTGTTGGTCTCATCATCCACAGAAGGCTGAATGTTCACCTCTTATATAATACCAAATATTCACTGTCTTTGGGCTGCATAAGCGGGGGAGTTTGAAGTAATCTGCAATGCTCAACAACCGATGCAATGCTCCATAAGATATTCGTATGCACTTATACCATCTTTATAGTCTTATCTACAATACAAAGCAGTATATGGAAATTAACTTTCTGCACGGCTGTATTAAAAGACACACTTCAAAAAGGTTTTTTTTTCCCTTTCTACTGAAGAGTTGATGAATTCTGGGAGGGAAAAGTTGGGAATTTAAAGAAAAGCCTTGAGCCTCTACTTCTTTCAGGTTTCCTATCTATCCCTGCTCTGGAAGTCGTTCCTTCAAATGTGAATAAGACGCCATTTCTGTTTTCTTACACAACATGCCCCCTTCTGTTGTGTGAGCCAACACTCCCCCGTGTGTTTGCATTACTTTAACCTGACAATCTGACACTGGGATTTCCTACAAGCAAGCGTAGTGTGTGGGCTGCTTTGTTGAGCGGAGATGTGCAGGGTCATGTGTGGATGCGTGGGAAGGAAATGTACACTATCTCGTTCTAAGTATATTCACTGATACACATGATGAAGTGAAAGATGAAGTGGTGGCGAGTTAAGTGAGGAAGAAACGATCAGGGACACAGGTTCCACTTACAAACATGTCCACATGTCTTTCAGCAGCATTTCTTCTCTTTAATCTTGGAATCTGGATTCCTCATAAGAAGGCAATCCAGTGCAGAAAGGCCTGAGACAGATTGTGTGATCTGTCCATGCCATCTAGTGGAGACTGAATATGGCTCATAGAACTAAAGAGCCAGCGTGAAAACCATTTCCTATAATAGGGTTACAGTATTTCATAATAACAAGGAAGTGAAGAGAATGGATGGATGGATGTTCTTTTGGATAGGTTTTTTAAACTTCTTTTTTTTATCACATTCAGTTACTAAACTAGTAATACAAATGAATGCGTCCTCCGTATTTAAATATACAAATCATAATACAAAGAGTCTATACAGTGCATATAATTCTTTAATGCATAATGGGATACAGTACAATCCAAGAAGCTCACAATAAACCAGGAATTTACTGGGGAAATTACGACGAGGCCATGAAGGCAACATTTACCATGACAACGGTACACAGAGATAGCTGAGATCTCATCCTGTTGTGTTTATGTACAGCATTATAGGACGGTAAGTTAGCTTTATTATGAATACCAATAAAAATAAGTGTTTAAATCTGTCTTTTACAGCAGCTTGACCTTTGTTTATCATCGGAGGTAGCTAACTTAATTTATTTATTTGTGGATTGGCAGGCGGACAGCGTTTGCCTACTGCTTGTAATTACAGGGCAGTCAAAGAGTCCTGAAGTCTGTGGGAACAGCAAAGATGACCCCTTACTTTGGGGCAAAGTTGTAAAAAGTTCTTTACACTGTTTTTGTCAAATTTGACTGACGATTCTGTTTTTATAACACACTGACCATTTAAATTAAAATTAATTTATGTACTGCTTCAAAATAAATTCCCAGAGGTGGTTCAAGATGGCAGCCTAATTGCTCCTATGACTTTTGAATTAGGTATTTTCTGCTTGTTACATGTGTTTAAGCAGAAACCAGTGACTGTAGAAATCCGTCTTTTACACAGTCATTGGCAGAAGCTGAAAAAAAAAATTTTGTGTCGGAAACAGAAATATTTTCGAATCAACTTTGCAAAACAGAATTAGTGTGTCAAATAATTCACTTTACTTTAGTGGAAGAAAGTAATTTAAGCTAAATATTTAAAAAAAAATAAAAATAAAATAAAAAGCAGATTAGGGCGAAATTCAAAATGCCAGCATTAAAGTTCACTCTCTGTGTTTGGCCTTGCTCAGAGGTCTTGGTCCACGTTGACATGATAGCATCACACAGTTGCTGTGAATCTCCTGTTCCACCACATCAAGATGCTCTGTTGGATTGAGATTTGGTGACTGTGGAGGCCATTTGAGTACAGAGAACTCATTGTCATGTTCAAGAAACCAGAGGATTTGAGCTTTGTGAAATTATGTTATCCTGCTGGAAGCACTGGAAGCTGCCATCAGAAGATGGGTACGCTGTGGTCATATAGGGATAAACATAGGTAGGCTCTGCCATTTAAACAATGCTCGGTTGGTACTAAAAGCACAATGTGTGCCAAGAAAATATCCCCCATCTTCTTTTGTCCAATTTTGGTGATTTTGTGTATTGCAGCCTCAGTTTCCTGTTCTTAGCTGAGTGGCACCTGGTGTGGTCTTCTGCTGCTGTAGCCCATCTGCTTCAAATTTGGAAGTGTTGTGCGTTCAGAGATGCTCTTCTGCATACCATGGGTGTAATGAGTGGTTATTTGAGTTACTGTTGCCTTCCTATCAGCTTGAAGCAGTCTGGCCATTCTCCTCTAACCTCTGGCATCAAAAAGACATTTTCATCCAGAGAACAGCTGCTTACTGGATGTTTTCTCTTTTTTGGACCGTTCTCTTTAAACCCTAGAGATGGTTGTGTGAGAAAATCCCAGTAGATCAGCAGTTTCTGAAATACTCAGATCAGCCCATTTGGCACCAACAACCATGCCACGTTCAGAGTCACTTAAATTAACTTTTCTCCCCATTCTGATGCTCAGTTTGAACTTCGGCAGAGCATCTTGACCATGTCTGCATGCCTAAACACACTTGAGTTGCTGCCATGTGATTGGCTGATTAGATACTTGCATTAACCAGCAGTTGAACAGGTGTACCTAAAGATGTGGCCGGTGAGTGTAGTTTCCAAAAGGGAGAGACATCAAAGAATCCCAAACTGATATCTATGAGAGAATTTCAGAGAACATCCAGGGAGAAAAGGCTTTTTAAAACCTAAATTGAGGGCAAAGTCAGCAGACCTTTTAAGCACTTTAAATGGACTTTGGTTGCAGTACCATTCAGAGGCTCAAAGACATAGGTTTTCTGGTGTGAATTAAAAAGCTATATACAGAAAAACCAGAATAACATTCTTTAACTAATCATCTAATTTAAAAGCCCTAAAACATGTATGATCCCCACCCACATACAGGTGTTTGATTGGGCCTCTACTCGTGGCCTTTATATTTGTGTTATTACACAGAGCCTGATGACATTACAGAGATCATGGCATGTTTCCACCCAAACTAGATCCAACTAGCATGAAAAAGAAAACCACACAGTGCCTTTAATGACTGTGAATACGTTTTAAAAACAAAATTGTCCATGTTATAAGGTACATGTTATGGCTTAGGAAAGAAAGTAAAAGCCTAAAAATTAAGAGTAAGGAGCCTCGACATCAGTGGTTCAATTCCTTTGAGTTCCTGGCTTGTAGGTGGAAATAGCCAGGACCAGAAGACCTCAGTCTGGCTTTTAAGGTGTTAAATGTTCAGAAATGTCACTTTCTGTTTTGCCTTGAATAACTTTGTTTTCTTTTCCCAACCTGCAGCCACATTTAAAGCTAAGCTAGTTCAGCCCCTGATGTCCGAGGTACCTCAGATATGTCATCACGACAGCCTAGTAAGCTTCTTTTATAACATCGTGCTTCATAAATAACAATGTGAGTACTGTCAGTGCCTGATGATTGATTTGTACTACTATTACAAAATATGCTTTTATCAGAGGGAACAGAGATTTCTTCAGCCAGCCTTGTTGTTTCAGAGATGGTTAGTGCCAGATCACAAAAAACAGGTACAGATTTGGGCAGGGTGACAGATTTGAACAGTAGAAAGAAATAACAGAAAACTTGTAACGTGTGCTGTTTTTGTCTTTATTCAAGTGTGTTTAGGGACGAGGAGGAAGAGAGGGACTCCACTGAGCCCGTTTAAAGTGCCAGACAGTAACAGCTTTTTTCTACTGAACGTAAATGAAAGAGAGGACCGAAAAGAGGTTTGTGTGTGTGCACTTGAGCACATTTATGTACGTCCAAATAACAGATTTTCTATCCAGCACATTATACTTGCATGGTAGCATTTGCTAAAAGTGAGAAATGGATCTTTGTTGTGTTAAAGTCATGCTGCTGTTCGCCCTTTGTGCTCAGGAGATGCGTAAATTCCTGGCTCTGCCAATTGACGAGAAGGCAACCCACGCTGCAAGAATGACGGCCAAGCTGAAGAATGAGCTGGTGGGAGAACTGCAGGAGGAGGAGGAGGAGGAGGGGGAAAATGAGAAGATGAAGAATCTAAAACAAATCAAGAGTAAGACAGTTCTCCCTAAGCAAACATCCGGTAGACATGAGCTGAGGATGGCTATGCTGAAGCAACGTAAGTGGAAGAGGAGTAGAGAAGCCAAAGTATACCTGATCAGATATGATCAATTTCATGTGTTGTTTGTGCTTTGTCCCCAGAAAAGGTAACAAAAGACAATAAGCATGCCTTAATCTCCCTGGAACGGCAAAAAGCAGTGCTGGAGGTAAATGATTTTAGCAGGTGCTAATATCTTTAAAGGCATAGAGTCATGAAAACAATCGGCCCCATAGTCACATTCTCACTATAGTGTGACTGTGATGCTTTTTGCATCAACTTTCTGTCTGCTCTCTGTCTAGCATTAATGGAGGATAACCATCATCTAAACTCAACTAGTGACCTTAAACGGGGTCCATTTCCCCACTACTTTAAATTAAATTCTCCCTGTAAACAAGCATCACGGACTGGATCACATCTGTTGTTCTAGTTAAATTAGACCTTTCCTGTGATGTAACATTGTAGATCCAACTGGTTGAGGGGTGCACAAGAGACAGCTTATAAGCATCAGATAAAGTTAAAATTAATCCAGAAGAGGTTAAAATATTCTGATGTTTATCTCTTCATTTGGGTCAGGCCTACTGTTTTCTCCTCACCTGGTAAATGTCCACATCATTTACACTCAGCATCTCCGGTTTTTAAGGCAGGTTTCCTGTGGAAAGGTACAAGTCTGAAGCCCAAGTTGTGAAAATGGTGATTATAAAAACAAACAAAAAAAAGAAATGTGGGAGTGAGGCATTAACTTGTTTCAGCTTATCAAGTGGAGGGCACCAGAAACACTAGAGTACTGCAAGTATTTTGAGGGCCAAATGTGGCCCATAGAAAACTGTGAGTGTGGGCCACACTGGAGCCAAACAGTCATCACTGTCACGGGCTGATCAGCAACAAATTCTTCAAAACAACAAACTAAAGAAGGGTCAGGAAATCAGACCAGGACCATTAAAGTAATACATGTCATGTAAGGTTATGTCTGGCTTCATCTTCTTCTCGTCCTCCTTTCCTCAGTTATCTGTGATGACAAAGAGGTCTGAGATTTTGAGGATGGACAAGGCCATTGCAAAAGAGGAGAGGCTGCTGAAACAGCTTGAGAAGACCATTGAGAGAGACAACCTCAAATTTGAAGAGTTTCTCAGGGAGAATGAGAAGAAGTCTGTGGAGGCCAGAACACTGTAAGGAGCATGCAGATATAAAGTAGTGGTTTCCTTGTTGTTGTCTCTACAAATTCAATTTAAAATCACATTTTCATAAAATGGTGTTTCATATCCGAAGTACTACTGGATGCAGACAAAGGATGCACCAGTATATAGGTTGATATTGATCATGACCACTACAAATCGTGTTGACTGATGTTAACAAAAAGAGCTTAAAGATTTTAAAATAAATAATAAAATAATTTGTTTGTTGTTGGGGAAGAAATAACAACATGTAACAGGAAAAATTAAATAATGACGCGGACTACTGGTCAAACTGTTATTTTAAACATCAGTTATGACATCAGCCCAGAATTTCTCCATCGCTGCATCCCTAACACAAGCTTATTTTTGCCTTACCTGGACAACATTTGCATGATGTTTAAAAGGTTCCTCTGCATATGGTTGTGCTGTCTCTGCTGTCAGTTTTGAACAGGAGGCCAAGTCTACACAGGAGAAGAACACTGAGATCAGGAGGCTAACTACTGAAATACTGACCATAAAAAGGTAGCATCCAGATCGTTTTGAATAGATTCAAATGTATTCAATGTAATTTTTATTTATATAGCGCCAAAGCACAAGAACAGTCACTCTTTATATTGTAAGGTAAAGACTTATTAGTTACGGGACCTAATGCAGCGTAACTAAGGGAGGATTCAGGGTCACCTGATCCAGCCCTAACTATAAGCTTTATCAAAAAGGAAAGTTTTAAGCCTAATCTTAAAAAAAGATTTGTGTGCACATCACCCCTGTTTTAGTCCATTGACCTGTTTATCCAGAAGGTGAACTCAGAGGAACTATAGCTAAAGGTGATTGCCTTTAAAGATATTTTTTTTATGTTGTGTAGATTTTAAGTTAGTCTTTCTTCTGCATAGTGAACTTGCCAGGTTTGAAGAAATCCTGGTAGACTACATAAGTTATAAGGACCTTCTATCCAAGCTGTCTCCTCCAGCGTGGCAGGAGGCCCAGAGGTCAAAGGCTTTGTCTGGTAAAGACGCAAAGGATGACCAGAACAGGGAGCCTAAAGAGACTGCTGTTAAGAATGGTAAGTAGAGCAACGTAAATTACCATAAAATAGACAACAAAGATGAGGATGGTAGTACTTTGCCTAGTGTCCTGGTATTTTTTAAACGATTCTTTAATTTATTAACGTGCATGCAGGTTTGGAGAGCAAAGTGTCCAGTCCAGGCAGAGAGCTGCCCTCCATCCAGGAAACCAGGCTATCCTCAGCCCACAGCGACCATCTGTATGGGAGCACCAGCACTCTCATTTCACTCACAACTTCTTTTTATTTTGCTGCACATCCGCTGTTTGTCTTGTAGATACAAACATTTTGATGTAGTGCTGAATGTGGTGGTTAAGCACTTGGAAGCACCCTCAATTCACCCTCTGTCTGAAACAATTCATTTTGGCTCCCTCACCCTCCCTCTAAGCCATCTTTTTTCTGATTGGCTGCCCTTCACAAACAAATGGTTTAAAAAGTAATTTTTACCAGTTAAGGAGAGAATGTTTATTCTGTATTTTGGCAGTGAAATAATGCAGTCAAACACAGCTTGTAAAGGCAAAAAATGAAACTGAAAAACCAACACTGGCTAGCAACATTATTACAATGAAGCACAAATGAGCTACATAAGCAAAATCACAACAATTCAGCCAGTAAAAGGTTTTGTATTTCAAACAGCAACCACAAAAAGAAAGAAAACCCCCTCAGAAAGATCATATTTAAAATCATCTCCAGTTTTTCTGTAACTTCCCTCATAAGTCTGAAACTTCTACTTTATCATTTTAGAGTCACAAACCCTAAATTGGACAGTGACAGCTCAGGATATGAGGTCAGTTTTTCCCAATCCTACATGAGCAGCTTGAGTATTTCTCCTCACTGACAGTGGTGTGTCTTACCCACCTCTCTGTAGGATGAGCCAGAGCTGTATTTCACTGATCCCCAGCAGCTGCTGGATCTGATGACAGAGCTGACAGAGCAGAACCTGTCCCTGATTCAGAACTCTACAAGGGTGGAGGAGACACTGGAGCAGCTCCAACAGTCCTTGGAGACAACCAGGAAGAAGCAGTAAGCATGGCGAATGCTTGCAAGTGTTGAGGGTCTGCGAATGAATGCTCTGATATTTTCCCCAGTTGCAAAATCTCTTTTTGCCTGGAATTTCAGACCTCTTATTACTCTCAAAGTTTTACTGTTTCATGATTTATTCCAGACCCCCCTTTTCTGACATCCATGCTCTGCTGGTTTCTTTCTGTCTCAAGTGAAAAGGATGAGGAACAAGTTACAATGCAGATAAAGGAACTGAAGGAGAGAATCGAGAAGGAGAAGGCAAGAGGCATCAAGCTTGAGCAGAAGGTTCTTCTCCATGTGTCACTGAATACACAGGACCAGGTAAGGACACAGAATATACTGTGTTTGACCACATTTAAATCTCAAAGCTGCACTCGGTAACTGACAGACTCTCATAATCACAGGATGTGTTGCTGGATGCTCTGAGTGAGAAGGTGGCAGAAGTGCACTGCAGCTGTGTGGATGACAGGATGACCAACCTAACCACCTTGGAGAAGCTGGCCAACATTGAGAAGCGGCTGTCTTTACTACTGCAGAGCCTTGAGAGCATCCCTGAAGAAAAACTGGAGTTAATGAAGAAGATCAAGGACAGTGAGAGGAGGACCAGGTACTGTGACTATGTTCTGCTTCCTTGCTCTAAGGCTCTAAACCCCTTGGCTGTTATTGAATTTTTCACCTCTAAATAACATCATGAAATATTGTCAGTAACAGCTGCAAAACTGTGAGGCTCTATGGGTAAAAAACACTTGGGAGTTAACTATAAGAAAAAATCATGAGGTCAATGGTAAAAGCATAACTCCTAGATTACACACTAGGTGTATTTTTTCCTTGAATGTATTATTTCCAGTCTTAGCAAAAATTACAGTGCAGTGTTATATAAACCCCCTCCCACTCTCCCTACAACATGTTGCAGGGAGCGTGAAGAAAAGCTGAGAGAGCAAAGAGAAAAACAGAAAGAAAGGATGAGGAGGTACTTGGAGAGATCCCTGGCTGACTCCAAGAAAATCGTGGGTCTTTTGCCTTTGACACTATTCTCCAAATGTTCTACTTTTTATGACTGAGAACTTTTTAAAAAAACTGATTCAGTTGCACACTTTTCATGATTTTCTTTCAGAGTGGGAAAAAGCTCATGCCCAGATATATGCCTGTTACCCAGAGAGTCAAAGTCAGCAACGTGGACAGCATCCCTGCTGAAGATGAGATCCATGAATACCTCTTTGGCCCTGAGAACACAGACTGATAAAGAAAGAGCAAATGATTAGTAAATCAATATGAGCTGAGATGATACAAATTTAGCATTGTAGTGCACAATAAAGCCATTTTTATCGTGGTAAATGACTGGTTGTATAGCTGATTAATATTAGAACTGTCCAAAATGATTGTGTAAATTGATCAAGCGTCTGCACTCATGGTAGTCTCCCTGTTGTATGGAGGACCAAAAATGTCAAAATGCAAAATAGATCAATTTATATTCTATAAAATGAACCAAAAATATTAGTAGTAAATGTAGGTATTTATTGGTATATAAAATATGATATATACTGATAAATCAGTTTTGATTTGTTTCTACATTTATTGTCCTTTGTATTAACTCTACTATTTATTTACTTTACCATTCCCATTCGGATTGGTGTTAACCAACTATAGGCTCAAATTTGAACCTCATGACACAAACTGAATGACAGCCCCTGCTCTTTCATAAAGAAATTGCAAACAGAAATGTAAAAATAAAATATGGAAATACGTTTCTAAAATTAATAGGGGGAATTGCAAATTATAAATCTATTTTCTTTATATAATTGTCTCAAGGTGCTTTATTTTGTGAAGTCCACGTGAAAGTAGAGAGTGAACCCCACCAATCAGATGATGCCATATGAGCAACACTTGGCAATGGTGGGAAGACTCCTTTTTAACAGGAAGAGACATCCAACAGAGTCAGGCTCAGGGAGGGGCAGCCATCTGCTGCCGCTGGGTGAGTGTGAGGGGGGGAAAGGCCGAAAAGAGGAGAATGTAAAGACCACATACAACAAATAGTATAAAAAAATATGGGAGAAAGTAGAGGAAAGATAAAAATACACTGGTGAATTAACATAAAGTGAAAAGAAATAAAAACAAACATCAATTTGTGGAGTTAATGCCCACATTTATGTATTTTTTATATATACTAGCAAACACCTAGGGCAGTTTTTGCCAGGCTTGCAGCACTTGTTCGCTTCACTCGTGTATGAAAACATAGGCATGTATGTTATCATGTCATTCTTTTTAATCTTCATTATATCACTGTATACAGTCAGATGGCAAAAACAGCTGTTCATCCACACCAAATGAATAATAAATACATGTATTTCTTCTTATTATTTGCAAGCTACATATTCATTATATAAAACAAAGTAATGCATTACAGCCAGTATTAGCTTCACTGTTTGACGAACACTTATTTACAGATGAGCATTAAAACACAAAATTGTTTAGCAAAATACACTTAAAGTACACTACAATCATTATAGTAAGATATTATTTTCAGTGCATTATTTGCTAGTGTATTTATTTTCTCACTGAGTAATTTATTTCTTTATTGATTTTAGATTTTGGCCCTTTTGGTCCTCCACAGTCACTTCCACTATTTATAGTGACATTTATAAAAAAGTTCATGTAGAGGACAGCAGGCGGCGGTGTTTCATTTTCATCTGTGCTCTGTCATCAGCCGAAGAGGAAGGAGGATGAGGAAGTGGTTGGAGCAGAAGAGTGCGCTCGGAGATGTAGCTACCCACACTAATGCTCCAGCAGCTGTCAGGCGATAGGCAGCTAGATCATAGGAACATTTAACAATGCGATGGGTAACTGCTGGGCATACTGTGTGGGGCTCTTCCGGAAAGAAGCCAACAGGATCCAGCGAGGAGGCGGGTGAGTCAACTGTGAGCTTTAGCTGCCTGCGCTACCTAGCATGCAGTCACCATCTGAAGCAGCGTTATCTGCTTGCTGCTAATGTTGGCCGACAGTTTGACACCGCAGTCTGTCTGTGAGCACTTGGTCAGCTTCGTAGTGATGTTATTACCACAGACGGTACGGTTGTAAACCACCAGATAAAGGCCAGCTAGTAAGCCTCTGGCTGTACGGTCTGTAACCTGCAGGCAGCCAATGCCAGTGGGAATCAAGACCCCACCCCTGGTGTCAGGAGCCTGGACATGTAGTTTAGCTAAGGTCTAATAATGACAGCACAGCTTCTGAAGAGCTCCCCGTTAACGATGTGGACTAATATGTGGACAGTATGGCTCAGTCTGTCTTGAATCTCATTCCTGATGCAGCTGCTGGGATCAGCTGTCTGTTTTCCTGCCTTAGCTGCAGGCTGTTATGTCACCCAGTTGAGTGTAAATAATTGATGCTTTTTAGTCTGACTTTACCTGGTGCTTTGTTAAGGTGAGAAAGGATTTCACTCTACCAGCAACAAGCCTTCTCCCACTTTTATCCATGGAGCTGACAGTAGTACTAATACTTGCAATATTAATAATACTGCACTAGCAGTTGTAACCTAGCCTGAAGTGGCACCAAAAAAGGTGTCTGCAGACATTAGGTCATGTTTTCACGTGAAACTGGCAGTCATTAAAAGGGGGGGGGGGGGGGCGGGTTTTTTTTTTTTTGGT
>VUQS01074892.1:2770-27992 GCA_015108495.1 Heterochromis multidens
GGGGGTTTAAATGTTTTTTTTTTTTTTTTTTTTTTAACCATTTGTTCTGATGCAACCTTGTTTTGGAACTCGCACACCAGTAAAGCTGTTTGTAGTGTTCTGACAGCATCTTCATCCACAAAAACTGATAACTGGCCTGATTTCAAACACTTGCTGTTTGATGTCAGACACCTGCTGTTTTCCTTCTAAGAAGGGAAAATTAAGAGTGTTCTTGAAAATGAGCTCCTCATTATTACACAATGTTGAGGTTCTGATTCCTTGTCTGGTCTTATAAAGTGACATTATAAATTTTGTTCTTCAGGCACATTTTACTTCATCTATTGTTTTTTTTCTTCTATTTGCTTCTATGTGAATAAAGTCAGTTTCATGTCCTTTGATATAATGAAGCAAACCTAGTAACAATCAGAGCTTGTATATATCTTTATTGATTCAAATACTATTGTTAGAATTATTTTTAAATTAAAGGACAGATAGATTAGGACTCTGTCCATAGGTAAAAATGTTTACTTACTTGCACTTGTGAAAATTACTAATAGACATTATTCAGAGAGTTTAAGGAGTGATGGGTAACTGATTTATTTTACCTTTCCCATAGTATTTCCCAGAATATCAGTTAATTCCTTATATTTAAGCCTCAGACCCTAGTGAAGTATTGACCCTATAAAGTATGATCAGTGTTGTGCACATTCCTATTCGTAACCTTTTTCATGTACATTGCATAATTTGAGTAGAATAGCATATGAAAATATGTGACAGTGCAGTGTAATTAGCCCCTGAAGACACTGACAGGGCTTAGTGAGAGGCCAGTGAGTTCGCCTTCAGTCTTACGATCAGCGCAGCATCTCCTCTGAGAAGTGCTAGATCAGCTCCAGGGGGAGGCTGCATGTATGCAGGGGGCCCCGCTGAAGATGGATTATGCCATTCAAGGGAAAAGTAAACTGAAACTGGTAACCGCGTACACAGATAAGGGTAGAAGCTGAGCACGTGGAAGCGTGATGTTTTTGGGATATGAACTTGTGAGTCAGTTTAACTTTGTATATGTGCGGTCATGCTTGTCAATGCACAGTTCTGTCGGTTCATCTGTATGATCTGTACATTTCTGTGTGCTTCCCTTTATTGACAACCTATTGACTCTTCCCCAATAAACAAACCTTTATTTGGTTTGTGTCTCACAATCAGTGTGCGGCCCAACTCAGAGCAAACAAGCAGAGCTTATAGGCTGTTCCTTCCAGTAAATCCCAAGTCATTGATAAAACACACCAACTCCAAGAAGTTTTTTATACCCTCACACCTGCGCTATCATGCTGCACAGTTTTCATGCCCCAGCTCACCTTGCTTTATATAACCTTGAGTGTTTTCTCAGAGACACAGCATTCTTATTAAAAAAAAGAAACAAACAAGGACAGGCTTTGCACTAGCTAATTAGCACCTGTATCTCTGACACATCATATGATTGGGAGAAATGGAGAGAAGGCAAGGAGTGAGAGAAAAAGTGAGGGTAAAAGAGAGATCAGCCACCGGGGAAGGTGTGAGCAAGCTGCGCTGATATGGAAATGAAGGTTTTAATTATGGATGAATACATTATCAGATCAAGGCTAAGGATTTGCTCTTCGTGTATGTTGTATTTGGAGATTGGCGATACCATGGGACACCACAGACCCCTGTGACTAACAGTGAGTTAGTTTACTCCAGACCAGCAAGAAGTCAGCATCCAGTTTTGCTTGATACAGCATGCAATCCCAGACTAGCATACTGAAATAAACTCGTGTCTTTGGATGTAAATTATTATGCATGGATGGTTATTTAGCTACATTTGCAGTTGTCTCTTTTGAAATATGATAAAGGCTGTTAACAATCATAGCCTGTAAAATACAGCAATTATATCATCATCATGTATCTTCCTCCTCTTCCTCTGTAGGTTCCTGCTTATATTTCACTTTGTCTTCCATTTTCTCCTTATATGGTTGAGTGTGCAGTTTAGGCAGTTGCTCCGAAACCTTTTTTTCAGTATCTTGGGTGATATAATGGAAAACTCTCAGTTTGGCTGTGGTTTCACTTCCAGACAAAGCCATAAGATGAATGTTTTTGCTGGTGTTTTTTGTATTGTTTTTAGGATGTACAGTTACTTTTCATGCCCAGTATTATATTTGGATGGATGTTGCCTTTTTTTCTAAGAACAATAAAAATGCTGGGTGTGTTCAGAAGTAAAACAGGCTTGAAACTGTCATACAGTCAACTCTGTGATAACTTGTTCTTCAGGCTTTAAAATCAAAAATTGTAAATTAAAAATGAATAAGAGCTTAACAGGTCAGCTTTTGGAAAATGACAGGTCTTGTCACGACCTGCTAAGGGCCAGATAGTTTTTTATTATGTCCTGATATGTAAAACCTTTGAAGTGGCAGGGTGTACTTTATTTATTTAGTAAATTAAGGTCAACAGGCCAGCTGGCACCCTATGGTGGGTGTCATTTGGTCCATAGGATGTCAGTTAAGTGCTACAGTCACAGTCCACATTTTGACCCAATATAGCACTTAATCTTTTCCCTTTACCTCAAAAGCAGAGCCATGATAATTTTTTCTTTATGTTACACTAGCAGCAACTTTACTCATCTAATTGGAAAGCAAATAAGAATTACCCAAGAACAGTTCCCATACTGTAAAAACTGTCTGACCTTGATCAATATGGGCTCCACACGGGGAAATTCAAGAGCATTTTAAATTTAAACAGGCAGGACAAACTAATAGAGCCAATTGCTTTGACTCTGTGGAATTATCCTGTAGGGAGTGGGAAGTAAAAAAGGCTAATTAAACCAGTAAATTCTCTCTGGGCTTCTGCTGTCCGCCACTTCGCTGATAGCCCTGTACTGATTGTGACTGGTTTAACCCCACAGACCCCAAACACTACCTTCCCAAGAAAGGACTTGACAATGCTGTGACTTGTGCAAGCTTGATTTCTTTCAGTGGAATTATTATGTGGTGTTTGCAGTATTTTCAGTTTGTCTATGAGTATGCATCATAGTCTGATAGTAAAATGAATCGCAGGGCTTGGCTTTTTGATCTACACTTGTGCATAAATGAAGAGATATATTCAGTTTATAGGGACGGTGTTGTGAAAGAGTAAATCAAATTTTAGCACAGGGACTTTGAACCCAATTGCAGCCATGGTGCCCAGACAAGAAGCAATGGGCAGTTTTGTGACTGTGTTACAACCAGACTGACAGCAACAACAAACCTTTAAAGAGAGCACTTTCATTCATCCACTGGTCTGTGTAAGCCTTCTTCACCTATGAGACAGCTTATGTGGGGAGAAGGTGGCAGAAACTATTGCGCTTTAGTGATTTAAGCATTTGTGGACATTTTTTTGTGTGTCTCTGTCTCTATGGATGTAGGGATTTGAGACATCAAGAGAGCTGCCTCAACTGTTACTACAAAAATAAGACAAGTCATGAATCCAAGGTTGCTGCTGGTCTAATTAAGCCCCTAATTAGTGGTGATTAGATAAAGAAGCGCCTCAGCAAAATAAAATTAAAAAAACAAAAATACACACACGGCCTCTTTTGGCCACTTTTACATCAGGAAAGAGAGAGACGCACTGACACACCACAGATGTTTTGGGGCCATCTGTGGAACGCAGGGCCTGAGGACATAGCATTCATTTTCATCATCATTCTGCTTATTATGTCCACTGTCTGTCTCTGCAAAACAACCTATTTAGTTATCTTGGTTGTTTAAAATAATCTTGCTGCAATTCTGTAAGCTGCCTACACTTTCTTGGCTTATAGGAAAAATTGATCATTAACATTAATACCAATAAATTGAGTTTTGAGATTCACATGCTTGTAGTACTGTGTGGGTGATGTTCGGTTTGCATGGGAATAATAAGGCTTATTATGCAAATAAATGTAACCTGAATGTATCATTCAGGTTTAGCCTAAAATACATAAGCCTGATATACCCACAAATGTAATAATAAGTTTTTATTAAAATAATTATAGTGATGAATTGCCATAATTTAATGTAGTTTTGGGGTTGAATTTAAATTTTTTGTGTGTGTTCACAGTTTTGACACATGACAGTGATAAATTGAGCCAATATGATTCTCATTCTTTTTTCTCCCTTTTGACGCCCGTCTCTGCATCATTTTGTTTTTTAATGCAGCCGCATGTGGCTGACGGTCATATTATGCATGGTGGCTGGGTTTCTATTATGTTGCACATGGGTACTGCACTGCAAGGACATTATGAGCTCAAAAATGTTTGTTGCTCTTTGTTGTTTGCTCAGTTTTACTGTTTTATTTGTTTTTGACAGAGAGCAGAGAGATGCTAAATCTCCAATAGCCATTATTAACATTTTTATATAATGCCTGGTGACGCTAATGTTTGTCCCCACACACACATGCTCAAGCATATATGCTCGCATATGTGTTGCCTCTGTTAATAATCTCCTGTTATCTCTCTTTGGTCCTTGTTTAGAATCACAGTGCACACTGTGTGGTGAACCAGAAGGTGAGTGGGCTTCACCATTCCCCGAAATGCTCTTGTCATCGTCATCTCCCAGCTTGTTGTTTGCCGTTAGGGGAGGGTGGGAGGTGGAGCGGGGGCGACACTTTGCTGCAAAAACCCTGTTCTTCAGTCTTCATCTCAGCAAAGCAATGCTGTGGTGCAGGTTTTTAGGTTCTCTGTCAAAAATAAAAATAAAAAATACACTGCACAGAGCAAGATTGTGTTCCCCTGGCTTTGTTTTATTTATTGTATGGCATTTAGACAATAGCCCTGCAAATCTCAAACTATCAAATATGTAGGCTGGGGTGTGTAGACACAATGTAACTCCAGAGGCAGCCATGTTTTTGCACATACTCTAATTGACAGCATGAAGGCTGAAGGGCACATGTTCAAAATGCTGACTAACCACGAGCGCTTCTGCTTCACATCTCATTTCATGTTGTGCACACAGTCAAGCACATATATATTTGTGAGCTTGTGTGTGTGTAACATGCTCATGGTTTATTTGAATGCCTGAAATCTGGTTAGTTCGTGAGCCTGCCACTAGATTAAGAACTCTTTTCAAACTTCTGTCACTTCCTCATTCTACATCTCTATGTGCATACCATTCCCATATGTCTCCTTCCATTTCTTTCCAAAACCATCGCCTTCTCTTTGCATGGATTACATTTTGAGAGGTGACCCTTTCTCTCTGGTCCCTGTGCACAGCTGTGCTCCATGTGTTTTGTGTTCTGATGTTTTATCTGATAGCTGTAACCTACAGACTTGTTAAACAAAAATGACCAGAAATTATTTGTGAATAGGAAGAGCTCACAGTGTTTTGCATCTTGCAGTGAAAGGCATAAACCTCGAAATGAACATGCTTACTGATGGGCTCAGTGACAGATATGATATTTCCCTGTGGACTTAACCTTGTCCAGGAATCAGCCATGTGCCTCTAAGCCCAATAAGCATTATTCTGTGTCTCAAAAATCAATGCTGCTCTCTCTCTGCTTTGCTTGATTGGATTAAGACGTAATCAAATCGAGCATGATAACTATGTTCTTCTGACCTTCCCGCTGAGACAAGCAAAGACAGGAGGGGAGGCCCGAGGGAAGGACAGGGTGTGTGTGTGAGTGTGTGAGTGTGTGTGTGTACAGTATGTTATGAGAGCAAAAGTGTGAAGAGCTGGGCAGAAGGGCTCCAGAGGCACCTCCATGCTGTTGCTTCATGTTGCATAGGGCATCAGCATGATGTCCCTTGAACTACCGAAGGGAAAACCAGCCGTGGAGAGTGTCTGTGTGGTTAGTTTAGAAATGGCATTTAATGGCTGGTTAGATTCCTGGTCTTATTCTTTGAATACTTACATTGTGATCAAAACCTTTCCAGTTTTAGGCTGTATTTGATTTACATTAAACATTAATGCATTTGAAAAACATATTAGCTTACAGTTGCTCCAGAGATATTCATTAATGATGCATCCACATCAAATGTAAGTAATGCAAACCAAAGTTTTGCAAAAACAGTTGCATTGGAGAACTGCTATTGTTCACCCCTAACAGCCAATAGGATGAGGAGGAGTTCAGCCAATAGCTCGATTCAAGCTATAGTAACATTTTTCTGAACTTACCTTGTCCTACACCTTTGCTCACTTTTCTCCAAGTCCTCTCCTTTTTTTTTTCTGACTCTTTCAAAAAGTGAAGTTGAACCGTACAGCTTTTTTGCCTCCCATTTAGTCCCAGACAGAGCTTTGTCACGCCTCTGCACATGGCCGCTGTAGCAAGAGGCTTTATGTTTTCAGCTGTCTGTTGACCCGTCCCTTTCTTGTGAACATGATATGTCTTGACGCCTTGACAGGATCACTTCAAATGTGACACAAATTTTTACTTGGACTCAAACATAAACTGATTCGATTTTGGTGGCAAATAGTCAAGAAAACAGACAAAAAAACACTCTTGTTATAACTTTCAAGTTCATGTGCCTATGATAACATAATTTCACACAGATGTCTAATATTAAAATGATATTTAATATCCAAGAAGTTAAAGGTTAGGTCTGGACAGAAATTGATATAAACTGGTCGGCTGAGGCATACAATACTCCTCTTTATATAAAAATAGATGTCTGTTATGTTTCAGTGTTGATGAAAGGAGAGGGAGTAAACCAAAAGCGTGAGCTGCAAGGCATTAAAACAGGTGAACTGCAGTGTTAGGTAGTAATTCTTTGTGGTTTGTCATTATGAATAACCCCTTTCACATTTCTACCGTTGCTGATTAAAAAATATTTTGCTGCTTTAAATTCCTCCGTGCACAAAAATGTCTTGTTTTGTTGTTTGTTGCCTGCTGCACTTGTCTTATTTCATATTGGTCACCAGACTCTAAACCTACTTAAAATACCCAGCCCTTATCTCTGTTTGTGTGTTTGCTCTGAGAATTGTCAGAGAAGAATTTAGCACATTTACAAGGCCAAGCGAGGCTTCGTTGCCTGCAGGTGATAATCCTGTGAGAGGGGCAGAAAGCAGGCTTGTGATGTTGTGAGGGAGAGAGATTGAAGTGCAAACATGCACATTTGCACATCTTGTCCCCTTGTGTTTGTGCTGAATGCTGAGCCAAGGGCTACAGATCCCGCTGGAACCCTTAACTTCTTATCTCATAAATATGAACCCCACGCAGCACACACAAACTCATAAAAAATTATTGGACTTACTCTTAAAAGGTAGCATAGTCAGAAATTCATAATTCTTTGGGTGTTTTTTTGTTATAAAGTCCTACCGTTTTAAGTAATATCCTAATTCAAGTTTGTTTATTGAATAGCTTTTCACTGAGTGATTTATACAAAGTAAGTAATTGCTCACAAAAAATAGTCACGCAGCAGTTTCCTCCATTTCTCTGTTCTAAACATCCCCTTTCAAACTGTACAAAATGGGCATGAGAATGCAGTTGCTCAGTAAACATACAGAAAAACTAATTTAGAATATTTGTGTTTAGATCATTAATGATCAATGTAGTTACTCTCGATGCAATGAAAGAAAAAGTATTGTTCCATTTTTATCAAATATGCACCAATTATAGCTTTTTCTTGCATTGTCAGGAAAATTAGACCATGCCCACAAATTTGCAATGAAATACGCAAAGACATGGCTCCAAGCAGTGGATAGAAAAAGGCACCCAAATGAGAGAGTTCTGTGGTGCAGCACAGAGAAAACATGAGAGGATGTTTACTAAGCTGTGTCTGCAAACTATTCTTGCTGCATATAGAAAAATCTGAGGTTTGAAAAACAGCTGTTATAGAGCAAGGGTAGGGAGGACACTTTCTTAGATAACCTATGCATTATTGAAAAGCCCAAGTCATCGGACCCACTTTGACAGGCATGGTATAACTTGAGAAGCTTAGCCAGAGAACACATAATAGCGTTAATGAAAATTCAAATAGGTGTGGGCAAGGTCTAACATATAGTCTCATTTTGAGTGTGGGGACAAAGGCGGCACAGACACAGCTGTTTTTAAGTCAAAATTAGAGCCCCGTCCTTCAGCTGATGCATGACAGTTTACTCAGTGACAGCAAATGTGAAAGGGAGCATTTCATCATTAACTGGACCTTCACAGAGACCCTGAACTTCACAGTGAGGGAGAGAATGAAAGAAAATGGTTGAGACAGAAGGAGGACAGGGGGAGGTGAAGGGTAAGCCATGCATCTGTTAGAGAAAGAGATGAGAAACAGAAGGGAGACTGGGGGCTGTCTTGTCTCCTAGAAATTTTGTTTATATACTGCTGTTTTTTGGGTTTTTTTTTACATGTGTTTGAAAGTGAAGCTTAATTGTTTCTTTGATTATGTTCTCTGGCAACATTTTTATCACAGGGTAGGAATTCTAATAAGGAGGTTGCTGGGCATTAAAACGCAGGACCTTGACACTGAAGAATGTGTTTGCATCCCACAGTCCCACATGAGTTGCCTCAAGTTGGATTGCACATTTATGATCTCATTGTTTTAACAAATAAGAAACCATTATAAACAGTTGCATTATTTTATAAATACAAAAACAAAAGTGATAAAGAAGTAAATTTGCAAACTGAGACTGCATGATCACAAGTTCTGATCAGTCTAGGCAGCCAGTTTTTCTGCACATTACATTGGTCAATGCAGTAAGCATTATCAGGCTCTCCAGTCTTATTCTATATTTTGAATAACAAACTGCATTTTACCAGTGCTACAAGTGGCTTTCTTTAGCAATTTTGTGTTGTACATCTTCAAGCATGAGCCTCCAGACATTTCCTCAGGAGAGCAAGCCACACTGTGGAGTTATCAGTAATATTATTATGCTCTAATGCATACTCCCTCTGTGCCCAGAAACTCTGTCCTGTATTGAATTGGGCATCATAGATACATTTTAATTTTCAAGAAACCATTTACATTGTATGTTAGCCAGATGAATAGGATGTGCGGTGTGCCAGCCCGCTGGCCAAGGGCAGTGTCCAGTATAGAAGAAGCTTGTTGGTAGGTGTGAGGGGAGTACTGATGCTTTGCATTATACAACACAGAGACTCAGCAACCATCATAATGCACTTTCTGCTCTCAGACTTTCTCCTTTTCAGGTTATATGAAATTAGACTTTAAAAGAGCTGTGTGTACAAAATTGTAACCACCAAATGAATGAATTTAAGGTTTACTAGTAATGTTCTCCAGTGGATGTCAATTTTCTGTTCTGACAGCATTTTCAGTAGTGGTATTCTGTTCACATAAATTCCACCAAGCACAACGGCAGCCATTCCTTAGTCCTATGATTTGAGCAATCTCTGCATTACTCTGTGATGAGCTCTGTCTAGCTGTTAACTTTATCATCTGCTAGGAACCAGTGGAAGTCATCTAACTGAGCTAAGTAGTATTAATCTTACAAGTTTAGAATAGGTACATCCATGAATGTACATCATACATCATTTTAGAAAAGAATACAGTAAAATAACTGTTTTATCTTGTTTTCATAATTGTTAGAAGCCATAATTGTAACTGATTTTAAATTTGGATTAATTTCACAGCCCTATTATGCACATACCTACTGTACATTGAGTGTGTACAAGCCTTCGAGTAGTGGTAAAACATGGGTGAGCTACACTGAGTTCTGTACCTGCATGCAGACAAAGAGCTTTAAACAGGATCCCAGAAACAGCAGTAGATTATGCAGCGATTTTGGCACAGTGGTCAAACATATTATTGCAGCTTTTTGTTCATTACAGGATTAAGACTGGTTCAACCATTCTTTTTCCAATGCAGTTTTATGGGAAAAGGAATGGGTATTAAATTATTAGTGTTACCCTGCAAAAAGACTTTTCTTATCATCAGAATCTGATCTATTCATTCCAACAGATGCAAAGTCAGGCAGAACGGTGTGATTATTTTATTTTATGCATTTATGTATGTAGATGGTCATCAGTAACTCAACCTGCTTTGTCAATGGGATTCTCTGTCATTTCAGCTCAACTCAGAAGGACACTAATGTGTATTCTCTATGGGTCCAAAATTCTGTAAGCATATAGAACATCTGGGTACCTCCTGGAGGAATCTTGAGCATCCAGCATATGTACAACTGAGTAGCTTTTGTGTTCAACACTAGTGCTTTGAATAGACCTGCATATGACTTTATTCTCTTTTAAAAAAATGCTGTATCATTGTGTTTTCATTTTACAGAACATTTGAGGGAAAATTCTAATTATTCAGACAGGCATCTCCTGTATAATTTTTCAGTGTCAGTGCAACATAAAAAATGTTTTTAATAGGTTGTTACTGCACATGGATTTCCTTTTTCAGTGCTCCATTTGGAACATTTAGAAACCTTTGGCCTTCTACTTGACAAGCCATGTTTCCTACCTTAGATTATGGGCTGCAGCGTTACCACCCTTTGCCAGCAGATCTGGCTGTGCTCCAAATACCATACTGTACACAGTCAGGAAGCTGAGCAGCCTAATGGCCAACAGGGCAACATTAGATTGCAGCGCCTTTCCCAGCCCTGGGAGGCGACACAACGTTTCAGCAGCTTAGTGTTTGAGAGGATGGCAAAGCAGCAGCTTTATGTCACTAACAGCCATCTGAGAGAGACAGAGAAGGAGGGAACAGGGAGAGGAAGAAAAAATATAACATCTGAAGATTGCCTGCAGCTGCCCAGTGAAGAGGGATTTAGAAAACATGCTATTTAAACGGCAAGCAATTTTTTTTCACTTCACCAGGCACCGAGGAAAAGTGCAGCAGGCAGTCAATCCTTTGAGCTTATCACAAGTAACCAAAGTTGCTCTCTCTGCTTTCTCAACCCCTCGTTCTCTTTTGAGTCACAGCCAAACAGAGAGATTCTCAAAACCACCACTTATTGTCACTCGACGCACTTTTCTGATGCCGTCCTCTGCAGCTTTGATATTTTTACACTTAGCATTCACTACATTTTGAAATAAATATTTAATGGCTCAGGGAGAGAGCCTTGCAGTTGAGTGGGTGACGTATAAAATTCAATCAGGTAAACATAATGAAGAAGGATTCAAGGAGAAAGTTGTCATTTTGCTGAACTACCTCAGATATTACATGCCATCTAATCTAGCTTCAGTTTGAGTGCAGGCATGAAGAATGTGTGGGGATGTATCTGTTAAGAAGACTGAATGGAACAACTCACTCAAACTGCTGCCATCGATCTGTCTGCATCTGTGTTCCCATGAATGCCAAAATCAGTGGCTGAAATAATGAGAATATAAAAGATACAGACACCTTACCAGGGAGTGCTAGCAAGAGGCCTTCAATCTGAGGTACTTCTGTCTTTTCTTACTCCATTTTGTTTCCACAATTTGTCATGAGAAACCCCAACACTTCCAATCAGCCTGCAGGTGAGAATAAGAGCCTCAGTTTTGTGTGTGCTGTCGTCTGTAGATGTGCGTGTGTCTCCCATCTGTGCAGATGTCCAGGTAGTAGCTGCAGGGGAGTGCACACAAAGTAGCTTTGCTCAAAGAATCGTGGGATAGTGAGGGGAAAGCTTGACATCACTCTAGGCAAAAGACTGATGAGCAGCAGAAACACTGGGGAAACTTTGAACCACCTCAGAAGGGAAAGCCTTGGATGTGTTTTTCTGTGAATGCTCCCATTTATGACTCATTTTAAAAAAAACACACAACTACAGCTTGTTAGCAAAAATTCTGTACTTTTTCAGTACCCCGTGAAATCACTCACAAATGGATACACTTCTAAATATTTGTCGTTATCACCCATAAGCATCATATTTGAAGGCAGACTACAGCATTTAAAATGAGAATGATACTTTTTTCTGTTTATAACTTCACTGTAGCTCATGTGGTTTTATGGGACTTTGGGGGTGATAACAAGCGCACCTGACCATCAGCATGCAAATAGTCTCATTATAGGAAATGCTCCCAGGAGATGTCGTAATTCTGCTCCAGGCGCAGACGTCATTTGGCTCCCATTTGATGCCTGTTGTAAAGGGAAGACTGTCAGCAGCTGTGATAACTAATGCAGTACTTCTATAGAAAACTGGACAAACCTGCCAGATGCATTGTTTATTACATCACGTTAGACAAACACATGATTGGCCCTCCATCCATCCATCCATTCTCTTCCACTTATCCAATTCAGGGTCACGGGGAGGGGGCTGGAGCCTATCCCAGCTGCCATAGGGCGAGGGGCAGGGTACACCCTGGACAGGTCGCCAGTCTGTCGCAGGACTAACACAGAGAGACAGACAACCATTCACACTCACATTCACACCTATGGGCAATTTAGATTCACCAATTAACCTAACCCCACTAACTGCATATATTTGGACTTTTTTTTCTTCCAATTATGAAATCTGTCCCTGAATACTGTCCCATTTGTTTTTAAATACATTTTACATAAGTCAGTATATTTTACAAGGAATGCACCAATCCAATTCACCAGATCACATCCAATACACCAAATCATCTGTTATCTACAAACTGTGAGGCTTAAATTGATGCTAACAAGGTTTGACAGTTTCAAGTGGCAATGAGTCATCATCATGATTGTTTCAACGCTCCCCACTATTTGCTGACTGGTCTGCCAGGCTGGCTGGATTTGCAGTAAGTGTTCACCATATTTGAATCCCACTAATTCCATCTTGAGAGCTGTCGCGTGGATTTGTGTGGCTGTAAGTTTTATAAGTGCAGAGATGTTAAAATGTGTTTGGTTGTCAATCAATAGGAAAAAATTACACCCAAAGTGTAAAACTGATGCTGCTGGTATCATTCAAATACTTCCAAAGTGTCCTTGGAAAGTACTGCCTGTATAGAGGTAACAGTCCACATGTGTAGGCTAAAGGGGTAGTCGTGTAGGAATTCACAAGTTTGTCAGGAGAGCGAGATTCATGCCACATTTGCTTTGTGTTTTTCCCCTTTTCTTTAATCATTATTTATGTTTAATCACAAACTACTTGGCTAGGTTTCAGTAGATGTGGCTTGAATTAAAATGTCCCACTTCACATGATTACTCTGCAAGATGGAAAATGATGATCACACAGTACATTACACACAGTGCCAAGGTCTTTTCAAGTCTTTTACAAGCATCCATATGTGACACAAACCTTGTGCATCACAGCACCAACACCAAAGGAGAGTGAGACACTATCAGCTTTGACAGAATGGCAGAGTTCGACGCCCTGGTCTGACTGGACTGTGTAGCTATATGCACTGAGGGATTTTTTTTTTGCATGTTAACACCTGCACTGCTCAGTACTGGTTTCTTTTCATTTAACATAAATACACTGACCAAAATATTGCACAAATTATTTTGTCCACTACTGCCTCAGTCTCACTCTCCTTTCTATAGAGTTAACCCCCAGGGCATTTTTGACCTGAATAGAGCTGACCTCTTGAAAACTGGCAACCAGTCAAACAGGACGAATGATAACCTGTGAATTATTTTGGTAGAGAAGGGATTTTAGGGTGTCACTTCCAATGAAAGTCTACAACTTTTCAGTTGATTAATCCAGCATTTTTTGGACAGGTAAACTTAATCCCCAAACAGATTACGTGACTTAGCCTTACTAAACCAGACAATCAGTAATCAATAAGTAACCAGAAACATGCTTAAAAATTCTGTGTCACTTTAAAAGTACTTGTTTGTTTCAGTGTGTGCAGTCCATTATCTCAATAGAAAAAGATGGCGGTTTCACACAGAGAGACAGATTTAGGTATTATGAATCTATATGAAAACATTCCAAACACTGTAAAAGTGAAGCACTGTGTCAAATTCAGTGTCCACTCTAACTAAACATTAACATTTAGATTCAGGAGGGGAAATTATCTTTAATGAGGCACCAGTTCCTTATTATTATGATAGCTTGTAGGCTCTCTGTCTGACTTGTTCTCTCTCCTGTTCGTTCATTCTCTTTCTCTCACTGTCTTCATCTTCCTATTTAACTCCACATTTTATAACTGAAGATAGCAAATTGGAACATTCTAATTATGATTAAATATCTCTCCACTGTTTGCCTTATCAAAGCCAGGAAAACATGGCACATCCCAAACAACGTCTTGTTTCCTCTCTTCTACTTCTGTCTCTCCTGCCTTCATCTTCTTTTCTTGTGAGTGTGTGCATTGCTTTGCACTCCTGTTGTCCCCAGTGTTGAAGTCATTTCCTTCCAAAAGCCCAAACATGGCCTCTTGGAGCCTCTGGATATCTTTCTCTGTCTCTGCCTCTTTATTCTGTTTCCTTGTACACACACAGGGACAAAGGTGGGAATTTCTCTCCGGTTTGTTCCATCCCAGTCAACCATGAACTTTTCACATTTTTCAGTAACAGGAACCAATTATTGAAATAAGACTACTAAAACTTGCTTTGCAGAATGTCATCATTTCACATAGTTTGTCTACTGGCTTTTTCTCTTTAGTTAGCCAGGGCCTACGTGTATGATCAAGGGCCTCAAGTGCAAAGAAATTAATCATTACTCTCTGAAATAATGGTACTTTAGAGACGCTGGTGATTACTACACTCGGCAAACTCTCCATATTTAAGGTCTGCATGGGTTTTTGATTGAAATCAAAGTTTATTGCCACACTTTTATTCATGAAGTCTCCACAGATGCTTCGCTTGGCCAGCCAAGCATCAGACAGGGCCAGAGATAGCGGATGATGCACTGGGCTGCTACTGAATTGCAAGCACCCTGTTGCTATGTATAGGCTCTGAGTACTCTGAGGAATGGATTGGGAGAGTATAAGACTGATGGCTACTGTCAGCCAGCAGCATGGGTGAATCATGAATACTACTATTTTCACCCATCTGAATTTCCACGTTTCCCCTCTTGAACATTTCCTGCTGGAACAGTTGTCTCCTTTTTACCAATGTTTTATTTTCGTATAATGTTGCAGGCTGAGGGTGAGTCATGTCTTTTCGTTTTAACTGAACTGACGTCATTGACATTTGACATTGTGGTGGCAGAGCAGCTCATAAAACTAGGAGGGCAGTAGACATAATGCTCATCTGTTTATTGTTGTGGTGCATTGTTTACAACTTGATAAGCTGCAACAGCTTAAGGTCACAGAGAACCGTAAACCTTTTACATAACAGTGAGACTCAGCTCTCTGTGCCCTATAACAGACAGTAAGCCTTTCACTGACACTGAATCACCGTGACGTGGGAGATAATGAATACAGCACACATCCTACAGTAGAACATTTGGCCTATTTTTTTCCTCAATTCAAAGATTTCATTGCCAAACTCTACCTCTCACTTTGTGTTGTTTCCCTCTAGTTCCTGAGCTTGCACCAAAATCTCATTATCATGCTCTGCAGCCTCTTCATTTAGCCAGATATTTGGCTAAGTAGCGCTGGGGAAAGACATTGGATTCTTGAAAGCATATCAGCGAGCAGGAAATAAGGTTTCTTTCTCTATCTGGCTTCTCTCTTCTCCCCTAATGACAGTGTTTTTTAATAATGATGTGTTGGGTACATGCACGTCGACTTCGCAGGAGCTGGGGATATAGTACTTCAGTGACCACTCTATCTGTAGCTCTATTAGCTGTTAACTTCAGTGCAACTCAGGTGAACACAAAATGAGTTGAGCAAGTCGGACAGATTTCCCTCTGGCCCAGAATTCATTGCAGGAGTTACGAGCGACATAACAAACATACGCTCAGAGGACTGAAAGTTTGGCTAGGAAAATTGAATGATGCTGAGGAAACTACATCAAAATTATCACTAAAACAAAACTGGCACTTCTAGTATTAAACCTCACATAATAATTCAGGCCAATGTCTGACTGTAGTCTCTAATTTACTTGTCATTATTTCCCTCTGTGTCTGATGAGCTGTCCTATGCTTACTGTCTAGCAACGTCTAACACAGTGTTTCCCTTTTTATGTCATTAAAGACTGTCCCTTATTAATTACATGGAGAGCTTTAAACACAAATCTTTAATGCTACCTCTCATTCCGATTCATGACAGGCATGTCTCCGTGCCTTGGAGGTGCAGTCCTGGAGCTAGAGATGCACTTTTCATTTCTAAAAATAAACTTATCTCATGCTCCCCCCTCATCCTAGTTTTCAAGCGGTGAGCATAAATACGGGAGGAAGGAACAATGCTCACAGCTTGAACTGCTGGAAGGGACTGTCATTATTTTCAGCAACAATTATGACAAAATTGCACTTCTGCGAGTTTGAGCTTCCCCCTCCCTTTCTCCTCATTCCCTCCCCATCAGGGAACATTTGAATCATCCATGAGTGAGGCTGATTCGCTCACAAATGTTTTCTCCTCCCACACAAGCTTTGGAGGAGTGTTATTTGGAAATCTGAATTTAGAAATGATTTATTGATAACACAGTTTAGAAGTCCTTCTCGCAGCTGCCAGGGGATTGTTGGTTTGAAGACTGGGTATGAGAGATATGAGTCATATCAAAAGTGTTGAAGCTGTGTGATAGCCTCAAATTTGCTTTCCTTGTTCCTTTCTTTGTTCAGGAAATTTGTCCTGTGCTTCTGAAAGGAAGTGAAAGGAGCACACCTGTTTGTTGACTGTGTTTAATCACAGTACCTTCCATGGCGAGCTGACCCCAGGATGCAATAGCTGGCCTTTTTGGTCAGGCATGCGTGATGACAAGCATCAGTCTGACATGGCTGTAATCCAAAAAAGGGCTGGAGTGTTAATAGTGTGTACCATGTCCTCAACCCTGATGGACCCCACCTCCCTGAAGCGTCTTTAAAACAATTCAATGTCTGGGTCCAATGTGGACCTCAGGAAACATTCATTCCTCACCCAGTATAGGTCACTTTGGGTTAATCTTCATGACAGGAAGCCAGGAAGGGTCGCAATGATTGAAGGGTGCATACATGGCTCATGCCCACCCAATTTGGAATACTCTGTTTCTTTCTCACACCTATTTTTGGCCAAGAGGCCTGAGCCATGTGGTCAGGGAATTAAGTCTGTTTTTTGTGAATTTAAAATGATCCAGTCAGCAGCAACAGTGTTTTATTATGCCCATTTTATCACAGCAGGGTCACTCCCTTTGAGTTGAAGTGCTTTCAAAGACCACGTGAGATACTTAATTTGAATTCTCTCAAAAGTACTATGTACTCTGATTCTGACTCCCACTTAATGCTCATTCTAAAAATCAAACAATCCATCACTGTCGGCCCGCACAGGTAATGCAACCTGTGGTATTTCCTCCCGGCACCTGTAGTAATACACTTCCCTAAAGTGTTAAAAATCTCCCTTACACTGCCATTTACCTACCCAGCGTCTGACATGCAACAGCTGAACACGAGCCGACAGCTGAGCGCTTTTTAACAAGCATGCTGATGGCTGAATGAGACCTTCTGTCTGTACAGAGGAGAGCTCCATTACGCTACCATTTTTGTCTTCAATTTCTGTATCTGTCTGTCTAATTCAGTGAGATTCACCTTGTGATGACACAAGCTGTAAGGCTGCAGTGACAACAGCTTACCAATTTCAAAACAGTTGTGGCAATTTTAAAATAGCCCCGAGTTCTGTGCTCCCCTGCTGACTGATAAATCACCTCTACAAGTTTTTATTCAAAATGTCATGATATGAACTGCAGAGTCAAGAAAGCAGCAGAAGTTGAGATCAAGACATACTGATCTTTGCTGCTGATTCAGTTCATGTAACTGTTGGGAAAACTCGTAAACAATTCAGTTCAATTCAGTTTTATTTACAGTATATAGCACCAAATTACAACAGCAGTCACCTCAAGGCGCTGTAAGGAAAAGATCCAACAATAATAATTAGAGATGTAAACACATTAGCTAAACTTTTATTCTCATATACTGCAGCTTTGTGGACCTTACCTCATGTAAATGTAACCAAGCCACAGCATGTGTGCTTACAGTTTCATCCACCCATCGCTCCTCAACTGTTGATAATCGGGTTTTGCACTAAGCAGCCCACTAAGACTCAGGCAGTGATGCCCTGCACTCTTTGAGAGTACACAACATCAATAAACCAAGGTAATGACTTATTATCCATTGCCTTTATCAGATTGACAAAACCCATGGCATTAATAGAGTGCTGAATGAGGCGGCCCACATCAGTTAAATCCCCACCTCTCATTGTTCACATTCAGGCGGCATTAAAGTATGACAAGTGAAACATAATTAGGTATTAAATTGTATTAAATTGACCATTGAGTGTAACAGATTCACAGCATGTTTCTTATATCCCTCGTTAATTCATGCAAAACAGAATTAATCCATCATAAGCATGCGTGCAGCATACTTCACTTTTTCTCACCTTGTCTTGTGTTAATTTGCCCTCCTCTGTGCCCCCCTTTCTCATTGCCTGTCGTCCATGTCTGCCTTTTCTGAACAAAAAATGTTGAGAGACAGTAAAGCCCTTGTTCTCATCTATAGTAGGTTCACATACTCCTGCACAGACTTCACTGAGTGCAACAGTTTGTTGATTCTGAATCACTCCTGCAAATATTGAACACTTTGTAATTCATGTTTTCTCAGACTTGTGTAATCTCTCTGACAAAGAACAAGAGGCAAAAAAAAGAAAGCTAACAAGGGTGAACCAGCTATGTTCCGGAAATGGTGTTGTTTGTCTTACGATTGTGGTCCTTTAAATCTCAGCGAGTAATTGTTGTGGGCTCATTCATTTTCAGGGTGCCTACACATAGTGTGTAGGAGTTTTTCAAAGCTTGAGCTGCCTCAAGGACAAACATTAGAGGCCAATCAGGAAGCAGCATGATGCAACTATGCAGTTGTTACCCTGCGAGGGTTTGCCTTCTCTTTTATAGAGATGAGAGTAGGAGGGACATTGCAGACACTTTAATTGATTTCAGTCAAGCAACAGACTGTGTCGTGCAATATCAATATCCATGCATGTAAAGACCAAAAAACCTCATATGTACTCAAATTTGAATTTTTATTGTGAAATTTAAAAATAATGACCACCACACAGCTTGAAGACAGAGCGCAAGGCATCATATAAATGGCTTTCTTTGCACATATGCACACCAAACATATTATTTTTCATCTCAAAATATGTTTATGTGGTCAATTTACAGAGTGGAGCTATAAAGAAATCATTTTTTTATTGTTGTTTTCAGGTTTGAAAGCCACTTACAGTATCAACACAAATACTTTTCAGTACTATTTTTTGCTTCATGTTTCAACAGTGTAACTGTCTCCATGTGTTTGAAACAGTAACTGTGTCCCAGTCCAGATCTTCGAGCCTTACATCTGAATGCCATGTCAGCAGTTATTTTCATAATTTGTATTATTTTTTGATCAACTAAATAAATGGTTGGGTACTAAAATGTAAGGAAATGTTTTTTTTGTTTTTTTTTAAAAGTCAAATATATTTCACAAAGCATGCAAAGCATTGTCAGACAGAAGAAATTAAGAGCAGGGTACTATTATTTAAGCCCTGCTGGGACTTTTTTAATCGCTGTGATATATTTTCTAGTGACAGAATACCACTAAACTTATTGCATTGTATTATATTTTCTAGAATTGCAGACTTCTAAGCTTCAAACCTCTGAACTGGGACACAGCTATAGTGGCAGATGTGACTGTCACATCTCCCCACAAACTGTACATGGCCCCAGGCTAAGGCTAACACTCTGGTCATGGCTGTGATGTGCATGAGCTTTGTTTCTAAGCAACCTCTAGCTCAAAGCTTGGAGAAAATGAGCAAGGAGAGTCTATAAGGGGTGGGTGGATGGAGGGATGAATGTCTGTTGTGTTAGTGGTTCCACTTAAAGGGTTTGCTTTTGAAGCAGTTATGTCAGCTTTGTTGAACTTCAGCAGAATCTTGAGCTGCCTAGCTTTCCAGCTGTGATGTAAGTCCAAATGCTGGCAAACATCTTTATCAACAGCTCATACATTTTCATTTTTAGCAAGCAGTGGAAATTTAAAGGTATATTTTTACCAGAAAGCTGTAAACACATTCCCACTGAAAGAGTATTTTCATTGCTGCCTGTGTACTTGTATCCCAAGACTAGAGTGATACTGTACCACCCAGTCAAATAGTATTGTCATCACCTTTTACTTTTACAGAGTGAGTTCTCCTGACAAAAATTTAGGCTGTTGTAACTGGATGCTGACCTGTCTTTCACCCTCTTTCCTTCCTCATGTGCCTGCCACTGACAGCGCACAGATTCCCACACACAAATACATGTGTGCTAACCAGTCTGACATTATGAATTATTTCTACTCACAAAAATTTCAAAAATGGCTTGTTGACAAGAGTCGGTGGAAGAGGCTGCAGCGAGACCCCTTGGGGATGAGAATAAAAATAGTGTAAAGTAAGGATATCAACTGAAAATGGGCAACATGGCTGGCCTGTCACCAATCAACTCAACCTTGCTGTCAATTTGTTGTTGTTTTTTTTTTTTGTTCCTGTTTAAGTGTTTCTTTCACTCTTCTACATTTAAAACAACACGTGCCATCATCTGTCTTGTTCATCTTTTTGTTGAAGTTAGTTCTTTATGACTGTTTCTGTATTTCTTTCAGTCTCCTACATATGGAACAACAGGTGACACCCACCTTTCCTAAATCCAATCCAGTCTGGCTGTTATCAGACATTGCACCCATGTTTTCCATGTCTCCTTTTACCATTGCAACAACTCAATCAGCCCACTCACTCCACTGAATTATTACTAGAATCATGTGGTTTTAGTGACTGCCTGGGGAAGCAAATGAAAACCAGCCAGGCCCCGTAAGAGTGACTTTGCACAGATGTTGACTATCAAGGCGGCATGAGTGTACATATCTGATCTACATTATTTATTTAAATCAGATGTGTATTACAGCTTTATGAGATGTGCACAGTAAAAGGGGGATAACATCAACTCATAAGCTTATTTGCCTATTAACCTTATGTACAGTAAAGGGCAATAAAAGCATCCTCTGCTTTTAAAAATAGGCACATTGTTTGCAAACAGCATGTAGGCTTTTTCAAGCATCTTGAAAACCTTGCCACAATTCTACTGTGGATTCAGGCTCTCTTAATGTGTTCTGTGACTTCATGTAATCCCAGAAATACTGACTCCATGCTTTCAAGATCAGGGCTATCTGGGTGCCACCATCTGTCCTGTTCTTCTTGTTGTTGAAGTCAGTTCTTTATGACTTTGGCTTTGTGTTTGGGCTTTTTAACATGCTGCAAAATGAATCAGATACCTTTCTGATGCTTCTACGTGATTAATGAAAACCTAAAGTTCTTGGAACTTCTGCACAGCACTGAATATAAAATGTTTTATAAAGTAAAATGTAAATTAAAGTCCAGGTTATCAAAATGAAAATTTGAGTGTTGTCTGACCTTTTGTAGTAGAATCATTTTCATCCCTCAAAGGTCATTTTTGGATCAACCTTGGTCTGTTATTGACTGGCCTTCTCATTACTGTTGTTTTTTGGGCTTCAGCTTGTACTTTTAGGAGGCATTCAATGAGATGAAACCTGCCAGACAAGATCAGTCAAGGCAAATTCAAAGAAATACAAAATAGTTCAAAGTACCTCCCACTGTGTCCTTCCCACAGTTTATTTCACACTATTTATCCATTTATTGAGTTTGATCAAAGTAAAGGTCATCTCTCAGTGCCTGTAAATAAGTTAATAATTAGTTTTAGTCTACCTGCAGTCGGTGCTGCCTCTGCAAGCTGCTTTACAGCCCACCAACAACAAGTTATTTTTGATTTAATTCAGTGCCTGTTGTCACTGATGCCTGCTCTGTACTGTGCTGGGTTTTTGGCTCCTGCTCACCACCTTTGTACATAGAAGGTCACAGAACAGTTTTTCTGCCAAATATAAATTACTGCAGATCGAATAGCAATCCTCTTTTGACTTAAGTGGTCTTGACTGAAATGCCTTTGTGCTTACAAAATACTATTCAAATGTATTCAGAAATGAAATAATATTTGGATTCAGACAGAGAAATTTAATCTGCAACAGTTTTAATAATTAATTGCTTTCAAACCTGAGGTGCTGTTCTGCAAACATGCCTAAAACCTAAAGAGACTAATGCTGACTAGACCCTAATACACAAATAACTGCACAACTATCTTCTTGATATTGATCATTTTCCATAGGACTGAGGTACAGTCATGTAAAAAAGAGAGTTTTTCACAGGACTTTATGCAGTCCTGTGAAAAAGTAAGTACATGCAATGACTGAATAGCTTGTTAAACCAACTTTAGTGGCAGTAACCTGAAGTACTAATTTTCTGTATGACTTTATCAGTCTCTCACATTATTGTGGAGGAATTTTGGCCCACTCTTTTTTACAACGTTGCTTCAGTTCATTGAGGTCTGGACTTTGACTGGGCCATTGCAGCACCTCGATTCTTTTCTTTTTCAGCCATTCTACTTGCTACTGTGTTTGGGATCATTGTCCTGTTGCATGACCCAGTTTGGGCCAAGCTTTTGCTGTTTGACAGATGGCCTCGCATTTGACTCTAGAATACTTTGTTATACAGAAGAGTTCAAGGTTCCCAAATCATCAGCCATCCACCACCATGCTAATAGTTTGTATGGAGGTGTTTGTACTGATATGCCATGTTTACTATTTTCCAAACATGGCCAAGTATCTCCACTTTGGTTTCGTCTGTCCAAAGGACATTGTTCCAGAAGTCTTGTGGTTTGTTCAGATGCAGCTTTGCAAACCTAAGCCGTGCTGCCATGTTCTTTTTAGAGAGAAGTCTTTCTCCTGGTAACCCTTTCAAACAAGCCATACTTGCTCAGTCTTTTTATAATTGTACTGTCATGAATTTTAACATTTAACATTCTGATGATCAACTAATCAAATGCATTTGATTAGCAGCACATGACTGCTACTTACCCTCTTAATTTCTATGGAAGCAGTAAGGGTGTACTTAGTTTTTCATGACTGTATATAAAAATAACAACACATACTGTAAAGTAACATCAGTGATAACAGTGGCAGCTGTTTGCAGTATATTGTTATCAGTACAACATGGAGCGGCTATTTTTTGTACAATGCGTTTGTTAATTGTACTTTTTATTTCATTGCTGTGAAATCTGGCTCTCACACTAATTACATTTTACTGTTAGATGTGTCCACTTTCACCTCTGAGCGACATTCAACCTTCCTCCATCTGAATCAACTCATGGGTGTTTGTGGGCGATCTGAACTTTTCCTCTGACATACAGTTGATCAAAAGGGTAATTAATTTAATACTCTGTCAGTAGCACCCTTTAAATGTTGCCAATATCCCTAATTTTTCTGATTTGATTTTGTCCTGATTAACATCACAGCTAATCATTTAACATCCTGATTGACTTTGTGCCTCCTATGTTCCAGCTGACTTTGGAGAATAAAAGGCGAGTGAGAGACAAGGATCTGAACTGGACTGTCGGTATCTCTACCATCTCCAAAAAATCATTATGTTAGGCTCCCACCCGCCACACACCCGGGCTGCTGTGGTCTGCAGTGAGGAAAATTACATTAGAGGGGAAAGGATTTCAATTGTCTTCTTCAGACTCAGGAGCACGGTTGCCTGCAGGGCTTAGCAGACCTGTAGTGTTTTAAAAATCTGTTCCGAGATGGGATTGACTTAAAGGAATCAGGGCTGGTCTGGACCCTCTCGTCAGTCAGCAATCATGAGCTAAAAAGTTGATACAGTGAGAAACCTGCTGCTGACTGCAGCAATAAAAACATTTGATATACTTGCTGATTTTTAATAGGCTGCCTTTGACATGTTTGTTTTTTTGTTTTTTTTGTCGTCCCGGCAAATAAACAGTGTGACAATATCAAATTATCTCTGTTTTCCCCTAAACTCCTCAGTGGCTGCAACGACAGCAAAGGATGGGAACTTCAGAGCGTGTTGCTACAGCAACAGCAGTTCTGAGGCCTCGTCTAACAAGTTGCCTGGGAATGCAGTACTGGCTGTTACATAAGATGCGACTTACTCTCACTCTCTTTCTCTCTCACACACAGGGCTTTTCCTGTGGCAGAAATTCACATTCAGCATGATTTATTCATAGCTGGATTGCTGCGCTGGATTTATGATTCCACCATGTAAATGCAAACCCATGCAATCAACCACACTTGGCAGGAATTTGTGTGGGGGCATTGTTGCACTCCAAGTCCATTTCTGTAGCTGTTGTAAATGAAAAGTGGGCTTTGAAAAGATTTAGATTGAGGAGATTGTTGTTTGAACAAGAAATGATGCAAAGACAGCAAGACAATTTGGCAATGCTGTGGTGCTTGTGATGTTGTGTGGGATGAAATTAGCACAGAACAATATGAAATGTGCTTTACTTTTCCAGCGCAAGTATTAATTGTGCTAAATTCCAAATAACAAAGAGGAAGCAGAAACCTGGTGAAGCACAAAAGCCTCAAGGATTGTCCTTCTCGGAGGAATAAAGAACGCTGATCCTGACACTTTGTTAAATTTCTTTCTGTCACCTCTCGTTCCGTCCCCACTTTGACTGTCGGAGAGAAAAGAGAACTGAGAAGGAGCGCTGAGCACAGCACAGATAACACACTTCATCATTAACAGTCTCACGATAAGTATTCAGACATTCAGCGGCTTCTCCTTATCTGGCCTCCATAATCTCTCAGCAGCTAAATACTGAGGCTGCATTTAGCTCGCCACACTGTAGGTGCAATTCACCGCTGCAGAAGAAAAATTGTCATTTTACGTTTGTTTGGACAGCCTGCCAATAACCTGATCATTTTTCAAGAGATTAATGCAGAGGCTGATAGACTTGTGTACAGAGCTTTCTGGGGGTTTACAGGAATATTCATAACTGTTGGTATAGTTCCTGTTCACACTCTAACAGTATCATTTTACAGTCTCTGTACCCGTTATCTCCCCAGAGTCTCCCGAAACATATAGCCAAACACAAACTGTCTTTCCTTAATCATTAATGTTGTTTACAGAAGCTCAGAAGACAATACCTTCTAACCTCCACTAGCTTCTTCTCACTATAATCTCTTCCTTCATGCTCTCAGGCAAACCTCCACCCTGCTGGGAGAAAGATAGTTGGGTATAGGCTTTGATTGCTTTTGAGGGATCCAGGTAGGGGGCTCTTTCTTGCTGCTGTTTCTCACATCCAGACAGCACATTTAGGTGCATAAACATAACCACATGCAACTCTGTGCAACAGAATCCCCTAGAGGCTACAGTGTGACAGTCCAAACACACACACACACACACACACACACATACCTGGTGTAAGGGTTGTATTTGAGTCTTGCAGCACTGTAGTTTTTCCTGCTCAGTTTGCTGACCCTGCGTAGAAAATCGTTGTTAATACAATTTTTTATTT
>VUQS01074893.1:8300-30061 GCA_015108495.1 Heterochromis multidens
ATTCAACACTGATGTTAAAATGTTTATTTTTAAAATCCTGTCACTTTTATTGATAATGTGTAGAAGCTAAAACTAACATGCATTTGCAGTTGCTCTGTGTCTTTAACAGCCATGGCTCATGATGTTGGAGACATGTGGACACTAAATGATGATTATTTCTTGTTGCAGCCATATGAAAACTGAGCCCACCCAGACAATTAGCATCACTGAGTCCATAAACCATCTTTGGATTAATGTAGGCCTGAATCTGTTTATGCAACTGTTGCTTTAAAAAGATGTTTGTGAGATTTGGTGAACAGTTATTCATATTTTATCTACTGCAGGAGTCAGTGGAGATCCCTCAAATGCATGTTCAAACTAGTTCAGTGCTTTACAGGGAGCAGGATGTTTGGGTGAAGGTAAAGGTAAGTGTTAGTGCTCATGATTCATGTGTGTCTATTCAGTATTCTTCTTTAAAAGGTACAAAGGGCTTTTGATGTTTCCTAGTTCCTTTATTGCTTTTTATGTAGGAAAAAACATTTCCAAACACTTAATAATGAAATGTGAATACGTGTACTGTTTATACTGTTTTGAACGGTTGTCTTTGAAAATTGATGATGCTCCAGTAAACAATGTGGACAAAATTAAAACTAATTAAGACTCAACCAGTCCTACTACTTTTAAAGAGAAGAACGAAAACTAAAAACACAGCCATGCAGCATATAAATACGGAATTTCACCTGTAGCACACAGTTACTTAAATAATATGTATTGGAAACAAATGTTTTCATTAACTTTAGGGAAAGTAGACTATAGTAAGAGGCTCTAATATAATCGTGTGTACTTTTGTAACTTCATTCATCATTAATTTGTCTTCGAAATGTTCAAACTTGAAATTAGCCTACGCTTTGTGGTAAAGGTCCATTAAGCTTTATTATCATTCGTCCTCCCTATGGAAAACAAATCTCTGCCATATGTTCTGTATATGTTAAATTAGCTGTTTGTAGAATTGAAAAGAGAAAAATTTCTTCTTACTGTAAGGATTTCTTATTTCCTAGCGGTAGTAGTGCAACTTTTAAAATGTGCTTAACATATGTAGCTGCGATTGTGCTTGCTTGCTGTGATTATGAGACAATGATAACTGCATTTGATTTGGTACTAACTGAACTGTTCAACTTTCTGAATTCTGTTTCTCCATAGCAGAAATTGAAAGTAGTGCATAAAGGCGAGCAACAGTAAATCTTTAGATCAAGATACTAGTGCTGAAATACAGTGGAGAATGTTTGACATCACTGTTATTCTGTCTGTCTTTCGCTATGAAATTCATTTCTTGATTTTTTTCTGTCATTTTTTTCATGTTGTTTGATGGGTTCAGTGGCTTCCAGCTTAATTGTAGTATTTATAATAAATGTGTTGTGTTATGGAGAAGGTAAATGTAAAAGGTTAGTAAAGTTAGTGTGTTGACATAAGAATAATGAGGGCATCGTAATGTTTCTTCAACCCCATTTTCATTGTAAAAGTGTAAAGTAAATAAAAGCAAACTATGTAGTTATGTCAAATAATGACACTGTATTTAATTTTAAATGGAACAAAGGCAATATAATAAATGTTGAAACTGGAAATTTAACTGTCAATTGAAAGTAAAAATTCTCAATATGAGTTTGATTTGAAAAAGCTGGGATGGGGGGAATAAATGATTAGAAAAGTTGTTAGCGCAGCAGATAACTTAAAACAAAAGGGGATACAAGCACCAAATTTTGGACGTTTGTCCCTGTGGAGCCGTTAATTTGAAAAATCCCATTAGCCACATGAATTTTCAAAATTTCAAAATATTCCAATTTAGCCTTCATTTCCATTGTAGGAAACAGATGTTTTACTACAGAATTTCAACCTCTGGATACATTTCAGAGGCTTTACTCCTGATTTTTAATGCTTTTGACTATAAGTCAAACTTACAAAGGAAAAACTTCAAGTAAATCAACAGAATTGCAATGACACATATGTTACTTGTTGCTTCAATGGCCAACTGACAGCTGCAGCTGCACAGTGCTGTGTCGACTGAGGAATCACTCTTTTTTATCTGATAGCACCATGATGCATACAGCTAGGTTTGGACTTATAACATTCATCCGGTGCCAATTTATTCCTGTGCGATTTTCATGTATTTGATGCATGAGGCTCTTTTACCTTTGACTCAGCTCTCTCATGCTTGCACAACCTGTCATCCATTTTTTTTAACCACTTATCCAATTAATGGATACCAGACATTGGGTGAGAGACATTATATTGGCTAATCTAACTATACTATCAAGTTAGAAAGGTTAGTTATCTAACACTGAACCCTAAGCTGAGTTTCACAGCAGCCATGTCCCTAGTGTCTGCTAATCTACTGTGAGAACTTATAAATTGCATTTTTTTATCCAAATGTTTTGTCTTCTACCCTCTCCATAAATGATCTGTAATTTACTTAGTGCGTTTTTTACTCTTACCTAGCTCTCAAGGCACTTTTTACACTGCAAGCTGCATCCACAGACACATTTTTAACTCTTACACACACATCCAAACCCAGATGGATGCATGAGGGTATTTGGAGTGTATTTTACCCAAGGACACTGGGGGGCATAGGTGAAAATTGGGTAACCAGTGAGGAATGTAAGGGATGCAGGAGATGTGACTGAAACATATAGTATTACTTGAACTACTACACCACATAACCCTGTTATCAAATTATTTTTTTAAAAACCCAACAACTTCTGAGTAACTTCTAAAGTTGATTTCTGGTACTTGTATCCATTTGTGAATGATTTCCCTATAATGTTAAGTTATCTGCTGAACTAGTGTAAATTAATTAGGTAATTGCAGCAGGTCAGTCAAATGACCGGGGAGAAGAAAAGAGGCTGAGTGCTTCAAAAGTCAAGATGGGAGAGGTTCTCTACTTTGTCAAAAACTGCAAGGGCAGATAATTAAGCAATTTAAAAATAGCATTTCTCTTAGTTAAACAAGCTGAGAATTAGTGGAATTCACTAACTTTGTTACAAAATATGGCTTGGGCAAAACCCAGTTCTGAATGGATGTGATCTTCAGGCCCTCAGCAGAAAGAGTTCTTTGAGAGGCATTGCCAGTAAATGTAGTTTGTGGCAGCATCCACAAATGCAAGTTAAAATTCTACCATGCAAAGAAAAAAAAACATATAAACAAGACCCAGAAATGCTGGCGCCTTCTCTGGGCCCAAGCTCATTTATGATGTAATGAGGCAAAGTAGAAAACTGTCCTGTGGCCTGACCAATTAAAATTTGATTTTTAAAAAAAAAAATTTTAAAATCATGGATACCGCACCATCCGGGCTAAAGAGAAGAGGGAATGGTTGTTATATTGGACAGTTCAAAAGCAAACATCTGTGATGGTATATTGACATATTTTTCAAGGGAGGCTGTGCTTATTTCAGGAAGACGATGCCAAACCACATTCTCCACGTACTACAACAGCATGGCTCCATTGTAAAAGACTCCAGGTGCTTAGCTAACATGCCTGCAACCCAGACTTCTCACTCACTGAAAACACTTGGTGCATGATGAAATGAGTAATATGACATAGTAGGCCCTGAACTGTTGAGCAGCTGAATCTTATATCAAGCAAAGAATGTTTTTCAAAACTACAGCAATTGCTCTCCTCAGTTCCCAAACAATCTTGTTAAGAGTGTTGTTAAAAGAAGAGGAAATGCTACACAGTGGGAAACATGCTCTTGCCTCAAGGATATTACAGTTAACTAAATTAAAGCTAGGTGTAAAAGAATAAAAAATGGGTAACTAAAAAAAATAAGATTAGAAAAACTAATGCACTTGGAAGATAAAAACAATATAGAGAAAATATGTTTTAGTCCTCATTAATTTGGCCAAAGTTACCAACACAAACAGGCTGAGAGGGCATTGGCATCTATACAGAACTTCTTAAATTTTGCTCTTGACAAATACTGATTCATATTAAAATTATTTTTTTTAAAAAGTAAAACTAATACTGAAACTAATAAAAACTAAACAATAAACCCCAAACTCAAATGTGCAAACTCAATCTGGAAATTAACTGAAACAAAATTTAAAAAACAAATAAAAATACAAAGCAATTACAACTTTTCTCTCTGCCAACTTTTCTGAAAGGTGTTCATCAAATTCAAAATATCTCAGGTTTCAGTGTTTGCTATGTTGTAATTGTACTTTCTTTAAATGAAAGGAAGGATCTAAATTAGACCTGGGCCTTGTATGGCCCCTGGGCCACATCTGGCCCATTGGTTGTCCCTGACTGCCCTTGTGAGGTCAATGAGAAGTTAGGATTCAGTCTAAATCATACAGTTTGTCCCAACACTGTTTGATAAACTCCCCATCAGAGAATAGTTTACAGGTTTTTTGCTGTTTTGTGGGAAATCACAAGACAACTTTGTTGCTTTTATTTTAAAGGCAACTTTTATTTTATTTTATTTATTTATTTTTTTTACATATGCACTATGAATGCAAATGCAGCTTCTCTTTAAATACATTGGAACCAGTGTTTATGAGAGATGTGAGTTTGCTAGACCTGAAAGATGTCAGCTCACATTAAAAAAAAGAAAGATTGATGCAGAGTTTTTTAACAAGACATAGACTTCCAAGTATTTTATTTACTGAAGTCAGAAGTAAAGCCGTGTGTGTCATTATCCTGGGTCTGTGACCCAGCATTTTGGACTTTCTATTTCTGTTCTTTAATGTTCCTGTTTGATTCTTAGTTTATTGTAATTCGGCAGTCTTGAGTTTTGAACCTTTTTAGAGATCTTTTATGTTCTAGTACCTGAATTTGTTATTTATAGTTCTGGATTTTCTTCTTAGTTATCCTTTTTGTCCAGTCTGTCTCTGTCTCATCTGTGTCCTGTCTTCAGTGTCTCTGTGTTTCATTCTTTTGTCTCCCCAGTCTGTTACGTCTACATGTTTGTTTATCCCCAGTCCCAGTGTCAAGTTCACGTATCTTAGTCTGAGTCTGTGTGTATTATTTCCTGTTTTACTTTGATAGTCCCTCATCTCGTGTGTGTCATGTTCAGTTTTGCTTCCCCTGTCTCGTCAGGTTCATTCTGTTCAGCTGTGTTTCCCAGGTGTGTCCTCTCTGCCCTAATCTTCTCCTGTGTATATATTGTCTACGTCTCCCTCTGCTTGTTGTTGCGGTCTCCCTCATTGTGTGCGTAACTTCTGTCTGTCAGTTTATCTGTAAGTCAGTTTAGTCAGTCAGTCTATCAGTTGTTACCCTGCCCTGTTATGGTTTGCTTTGTTTTTGGTCACCTTTTACCAGCAATAAAGCTGCGTTTTTAGTTCAACCTCTGCCTGCCAAGTCCTGCATTTTGGGTCCTCACTCTGTTGACCACACACCCGTAATATGACAGTTGCTTAGTTTGTGGAGAGCAGATTGATGTGTAGTTTGAATCACCATTATGAGATTAAACATGCTGAGAAATACAAGAACTTTACTGATGCAGAGTGGGCGCTATCAAAGCTGCAAAAGGAGCAAGGTCTTTTTCCGTGCTTTACACATGTAGGGATGGTAGCAGTCAAGACCAGCGTTGTGATTTCACACAAAATCGCAAAAAATAGTAAGCCATTCTCAGATGGGGAATTTATATTTGGAGCTTCAGTTTAAAAAAAAAAAAAAAATTAGACAATTTTGACTTGTTTATGCTTGGCTCTGGGCGAGAGTTGTGAGGTCCGTGACACAGCCCAGTTTCTCATCTTTGTACGTGGGATAGCAAAAGAGTTTGAGATTATGGAGGAGCTGGCAGCAATGCGCTCAATGAAATGGACTACAACAAGTAGTTTACGGCGGTAACTGCATGCTCAACTAAGTTGCATGACCAACCCATCCAAATTCAGGGTTGTCTCAGCTGTCATGGGGGAACAGCAGGATACACCCTGGAGCGATCACCAGTCTATTGCAGAGTTAACATAGACACACAAACAACCACTCATGTTTACATTCACACCAGCTAATTTAGAATCACTAATTCTCCTAACACACATGTCTTTAGCCTGTGGGAGGAAGTTCTCCACAAAGAAAGGCCCCAGCCAGGCAGTAGATTAAAACCTAGGACCATATTGCTGTGAGGCGACAGTGCTAACCACTGCACCACCGTTCATGATTTAACAAAAATAGCTACAAAATCTCTACATGATGGTGGCTAAACATCTTGGATCTCTAAACTGTTAGAAATGGTAGCATGCTCATGTTAGAATCATAGCATTTTATGTTGGGATTAAACTTAATGACATGAACTTCCCCCACATTCAATAGTTTACTGCCCTCAGTATAAAAACTGGTTTGTCCATATGTGTACTTGAAAATTAAAAACACCATTCTGCAGTCTTCTCTCTCTCTTTCTCTATCTTTCTGTCTTTTAAGAATTCCCATTCAGAAATCTTCAAATAAGCGTATTTAATTCCTACTATCTGTAGTCAGTACTGAAATTCATTCATGACAAGAATTAGTATCAACTTTACCTGACGTTCACAGGTCGCAAAGCAAAGAATGACTGCTGAACATTTGTGTGGTGTGACATGCTTGCGGGTCTAAGCCATGGATAACGTGGATTCAGATGTTTTGGATTAAACACGATGTTCCCATTACAAGAAAATACCTTCAGTTTTTATTCAGATCCTGTTTTAATTCAGACTTTCTTTGTGGTGTACTCAGAGATGCACACAGAAAAAGCAAAGCTCTTTACCTCATACAATATCAAAATCTGGGTTGTATAAAGCAGATTAAAGTGAGATCTGGACTTTGTGTGATAATGATTGGTCAAGGCCAAAGTTTTTATACGGACATGATTCTCCTAGAAACATTTTCATTTCTTCCACCAATATTGCTACTTTGGAGGTGATTTGTGACAAAGCATGTCCATTTAAAACTGATGTTTGCAATTGTAGCAGAATGATATTTGATCATCACTTTGAAGAAAATGTAGTTACTTAGTTTTAGAAAACAAGTTCTTTATGGACAAAGAGTGTCTTGTTGTAAAAAAAAAAAAAAACTTTTTTCTGGAAAGATTCCCATCTGTTATCCTCTGGATCCCTCTTCTTTCATCTGACATCTAACAGTTTGGTTAAGGTATGTTACGTGTTAAACCACTTCCATCTTAAATCAGCACATTGTCTCTCACTTTCTCAGAGGGGCCTGGAAAGAAGACTGGGAAGGACACACACACATATACACACACACGTGATCCCTGAAACTCTGCATCCAATTTTCCTGCTCTGGTGGAGGACATGAATGGCAAGGCCTATTCTGAAATCCATCCGCTGGCTGATAATGATGCACTTCTGTCTGCAGATGCCAGCAAAAACACATGTTATCTTTCCTCACTGCTTGAACACTGTAATTGAGAAAAGTAGTACTTGAAGGCAGAGAAAGAAATCAAAATGTTTAAGGGGGATGATAGTAGACAAATGACAGGGTTTGACATACTTTGTTGAAACATACTCCACAGTATATATTAGACAAAAACATGCTGCCATTTAAAAGTTATACTTGAAATTATACGTGGCTCTTCCAATATATCTAAGAAATAATTGCACTAATTAATCTAATCAAGGCTGGTAATATTGCATTTCCGTACAATAACCTCCACCCCAATTTTTCCATGACCCCCACAACAGTAAACAGCAAGCCACACTTTACATGGCTGTGCTAATGATAAGGCATGATGCAGTAAAGGAAAACAAAGCTATTAAAAAGCAGATGTCCATACTGGTTCACAGATGGTATTGATATTTGTATGGCTGGAGGTGATATGTTGATGTGTAGAAGGTGGAAAATGTATGTGCACTAATGAGACAGAGTGGCTGGGGCTTCAGGGGATACAGCCTCAGAGAGAGGGGATTTACTCTATACCAACAACGTTTTCCACTTATTCTGAGAAAGACACTGGCAACATGAGCAAGGGAAGAACCATCGTCTTAGATCAACCAACTGGTAGGTATACTGCACCTACCATACATTTAAGAAGTGGAGCAGAAAGAATGAGATCTGTCTGAAGTTAATACAGCAGCATAATTCAGTGTTAGGTGCAAATCATTTCTGCAACAATCAGTATTATTACCTTTAAACTACATAATTTCTCCCCATTTTTTTCTTGGGTTTTTCACAGTGATCATGCGGACAGTGGTGCTCCTCCTCATAGTAGGAATAGTGGATTTGATTATTGGCCAACGCTACAGCCAGATCCTGTGGCTGTCCCATCTGCGCAGGCGGCAGTGGCACACTGGCTGGCAGGCTGAGGATGCGGATTGCCCCCTGGAGTGTAACTGCCCCTCAACCTACCCCACAGCCATGTACTGCCATAGCCGCAACCTTCAGCATGTTCCCTATGTCCCCTCACATATAAAGTATGTCTACCTGCAGCATAATCAGATCACAGGCATCCAGGATGGAGTTTTTGACAACGCTACCAACTTGGTCTGGATTGTGTTGTTTCACAACAACCTCAACTCAGACAAGATTGGCAAGAACGTCTTCAGCAAGCTCAAGAACTTGGATCGACTCCTCTTGGATCACAATGACCTAACACATGTGCCTCCTAACTTGCCCAAGTCAATCACAGACCTGCGACTTGGCCACAACAAGATATCAAAACTCCTGTCCAGCTCATTCGAGGGGATGGCCAACCTCACCACCCTTCATCTCCAAGCAAATGACATAGAAGATGTTGGAGGTGTGTTCAATGGAATGAAGTCTCTGACAATGCTGGACATTAGGAGAAACAAGCTAAGGAAAATCCCTGACAACCTTCCTGAGAAGGTGCAGCAGCTATACTTGGAATTCAATAATATAGAGAGCGTTCCAGCAGACTTTCTCACCATGTATCCCGAACTACAGTTTGTCCGCTTAGCTCATAACAAGCTGACTGATAAAGGACTTCCTTCCAGTGTCTTCAATGTCAGCACACTGGTTGAGCTTGACCTGTCCTTCAACAAACTGGAAAAGATCCCTGTTGTCAGTATGAACCTGGAGAACCTTTACTTACAAGGCAATAAGATTAAAGGTATGAGGACTTCTATTATTTTAAATTAGATAATGCATTGAGATATTTTATGGATGCAGAAAGTCAAATAAGTTAAAAATAAGCAAAAAAGAGTAATGTAATTATATACACTTACAGTGCAGAACTAATCTGAATGTTGCAGGCTGTCTTTCTTTAAGACTCAGAGTTCTTTATTAGTTTGGTTGTTTTTCTCAGCGAGTCACACACACTGCCACTCACTAATATATAAACTGAGTGATAATACACAAATCTTGAAGACTTCAGTAATGTTTAGACACATTTGACCATCCTATGTCCAAATATGGTTTGTTAGAGAATTTGTTACAGACATTTGCACATAAATTACCTCAGCATGCCACCAGTGGTGTAATCCTCTCCCATTGCTTGCATGATAAGGAACTAAAGAGACATGTACTAGATCTCCTATATCATTTGTAGCTGTACTACTTAACTACATTTGGAAATTTAATCATCCAGCTTGTATGTACATGTCCATGTATATGTATATTTGGCATATCAACTTCCTAAAATCTAAATTTCTTTTCATTCTTTAAATGAGAGTGATGTAAACAACACACATTACCTTTGGGGTCGGAGCTATGCATGCAGCAAAGTGAAATTTTCAACCACTAGATGACAGCAAAAGCAGGATTTTCAAACTGTTTACCAGTTATTTAAATGATTCCCTTGAAGCAGGGGTTTTCCACGAACTCTATCTCATTCATGGTACAAACTTTATGAAACACCAAAAAATCTCACACTAGAAATCACAAAAGAAAACAACACGTTTTTTTTGCCCACTACAAGCTCCAGAAAATAAGTCTTGACTGACTCCATTTCAAGAACGATTAGCTATAGTAGAGAAATTTGAGAACCAAATCTGCCCCTTCCAGCACAGACATATATTTTGGAATAAGTGTGCATATACTGAAATGCATAGGCATATGTAGCAGTAATAATTTTTCTTAAGCTTGGTTTAGTTTGGTTTGATAACACTTGTGGTAGAAAGAGATAATTTCTTGCTTCACATCTCACAAAATGACAGTAACCTATTTTCTACCCCTTTTCTCTTTCAGAGTTCTCCCTGAGCAGTTTCTGCAGCGCTGTTGACATGTCAAACTTCTCCAGACTGAAGATGCTCCGTCTCGATGCTAATGAGATCGGTGCCAAAGACATTCCTGCTGAAGCTGCCTACTGTTTGCGGCATGTTGCCTTTATTGATGTGTAGAGCTTCCCAATCTCTCTCCCTGACATGTCTCCATCTGTAACCCTTGTTACGCTGTCATCTATCACTGTATTTACCTTATATTATTCACTCTCCTCTCCATTAAAACATGGTTGAAATAATGTTTGGTTAACCTGTTATGAGAGCTGTTAGTATTATTAAAATGATAAAACGAGTCAGCGGGAAATACCACAGTTATATCATCACATATCTGGGTGGCAAGCATGTGGATGACAAAGAGTGAAGAGACATCCCCTCAAATAATTAATTGGTTCCAGTCTTCTGGTAAAATAGCAATAATAATAGTTATTATTATTTTACATATAAGTAAGTTCTAGCCAATGACTGCTCAGGTATAATATGAAACTGCCAGTCATCAGAGTGAGATACAGTTTGGATTTTTGCCTCCACCATGTGGCACAAGGTGATAAAACAGCAGGCCAAGCAGGAATGGTTATAATCAGTATGTATAGTAATCAGGTAATGGACACTGACTAAAGCATTTACACTTTGTCTGCTGGTTATTCAGTCCATAGAGCAATTTAGATTTTTTTTTCAACCCCTTCACATTTAACATGTAAAGTTGCCTGGTGAAATGTGTCTATAACTAATTAAACATATATTCTACTTTAAATGAGCTGTGATTGTTATTTCTCAATGTAATCTAATTGTTTACTTCAGTTCATACAGTTACTTTTTAAGATGTTATTGGGCCACGTAACTCTTCAGAGTTTTTAGCAACAAGTTAATTTGTTTTCCTCTAATTTGAAGGTAAGAAGCAGAGAGGCTGGGAAAGAGGACTGTCAAAAGGTCCACTTTTTCTAACCGATCTTAAGCAGTTCCCACATATTTATTGTTGAAGACAACTTGCCTTTTCATCTTCCACAGCTGCCTTTAATCCTTTGCAGAAAGGCACTAAATTGAATTAGAGAAATACTTTACTTGTTTTGTAATGGTGCAGTGTCTTGGGATAAAGAATGGATCGATGCCATGGAACAGTGGTTTGCACTCTGATAAGCGGTAGCATGTGAAATTAAGTGTGTTATAGATTATGTTGTGTTGCAGGTTGCATTTGGTCCTGCAAAGGCTGGAGCGAAGAGCTGTGTTTTCCCTCTCTGTTTCCTTCAAAGATTCATTGAAAACAAAATAGAGGCCAGCATACATGCACAAGAATCCTTTGACATGATTTACTGATTTGGTCCTCTCAAAGACACATGCAAATGTTTCACTTTTTGGGGAACTGTCCAGTTTTTCTGAAAACCATTAAACTTTTAATTAATACAAATAAAACATTTGGCCTGACCATCATGGAGTAAATACAAGTGAATACAAGCAAATAACAGCATTTTTACAAAGCCTTCCTATTTTCTCAGTATTATAACTAGTTATTTGTCACTACCATGCAGTAATGATTAAATGTCACGCGTGCATATGAATAAATTGTATTATTATTCCCATTAAATTCTTGTCACCCCCTTGTGCAGTAAAACTATTTTCCTTTGAAGCTGCGGCAGTAATATCCATCTATTGGAATAATTTCATAACTATTCTGCTTGTAACCAACAACACATTATTGTACAGAGGTCATATTGAAACTGTTTGAACAGTTTTGAAATAATAATAATAATAATAATGATGAAAAAAAATCACATAAAAAAATCTAATTTTTTTAACAAAATAACTACTATGTAAAGACTGTGTAGTTTGATAAACACAGTTTTTGCAAGAATTAAAGAATTTCCAACACGTTTAAAAATGTAAAACAACGGACACTATGAAGTGGCTATAAATCCTTTAATGAGAACATGACCCATTCTTTAGATGTGAATGTACTGTGTTCAGATATGAACTGGACAGCTGGTTAACTTTTATTATCAATACATTGATTGAATAAAGTGACAATAAATAACTCTTGGAAATGTTTGGCAAATAACATTACAAACATGATGTTAACTAGTAGCAAATGGAGACACATAATTCAACATACATAACTAATGTTAAAAAAACTTTTTAGTGAACTTAAAAAGATATCTGCAATAGAAAATACGTAAACATAATATACATACCACATTATTAACAATAAGTTCCATCTTTGTTCTCAGATAAAGCAAAGCTTCTTATCCAAAAGGCCTGCATGATACATTACACATATACTGACACGAAAACTCAGGTTCACAAGTGCTCTGTCTGCTGCTGCAGTGATGTGTTCTTTGACTGCCTAAGGAGAGAGAACAATACTGAAAATACACAAAAGTGTAAAGATGTATGTGCAGTCATACTGCTGCACATATTGCATTTGTTTGGCACATTTAAACAGCTCCAGATGTTTAACTGTTAGTGCTGCTTTATAGGCCAGTAGGATACTCACATTACTGTCCCTCAGTTTCTATGTACTGCAGGTCTGTGCTTTAATAAGATCCCAGAAGCATGCATTAGGATTATTTCAGTAAATATGGAAATGTCAGTCTTTTTTTTGTTTTGTTTAATTATTCAGTATATGCTCACCTTGCGTTTGTTTGTAATCTTGATCCATAAGGGCTGTGAGTTTTCTGTATTGGAAAGAAAGGAAAATTTTAGACAACACATCTGACTGAACAAATAAGACAAACAGTTTTGTCTTTATTGAAAACACTGCATAATCATTCACTTTGCCAGCTCATAAAACGTGACTTATTCAAAAGCTTCTTTAAGAAGATGAGATGCGTGGGTTGTTTGTGGCATGCAAAATGTTGTTCATGGCAAATTCTACTCTTTTCAAGAAGGATTGCAATGTGAAGCATGCCTCAATCATGGCAACTTTCATGGAACCTTAGCAGAAGCATTGTAAAGATGCAGTAAGTAAGGCTATAGAAGCATCTCTGAAAAGCTGGATGTTCATCAATTCACGATAAGACAAACTGTCTACAAACTGAGCAAATTTAGGACTTTTGTCAAAAATGCACAGTGCTATTTTTGGAGGAAAATGGCACTATAGTACAACAGCAAAACCTCATCCCAGCTGTGAGACATGGTGGAGGTACTGTCGTAATTTTAGGCTATACTTTGCTACCTCAAGGCTTAGCAATCATTGAGGGAACAATGCCATGTGGGCACAAACAAAACCCAAACAGTATTTTTAAAGATGAATGGAGAAAAAAAATTATTCAATATTTGCCTTAAGTCTCTTGAGCAGTTACAGGCACCGTCTGATGGAGGTTGTTGCTGCTAAAGGAGTTTCTACAATTTACTGAATTCCTGACCGCAACTATTTGTAGCATGCAGATTATTTTTAGCCTGCACTGTGAGTGATCGCTCATTATGTTCAATAAAGACATGAAAAGTACAACTGTTTGTTTATTATTAGTTTACCTTTAACTTAGAGTAAGATCAAACCATGTTTTGTGTGTAGTCAATCCAGAAATTCTCCTAATTCCAAAGGGTTCATGAGCTTTTCCTGGGAACTATTGTGTCAAGCAGCGATAAGAGATCAAAGCAGTTCCACTACTTGAACTGGTCTTTTTAGAAGCATGGCTGCAAACACTAACAGAAAAAGATACGTTTTTGATTAACAATCCCAAGTAATGAATCACACCAAGGTCTGTGTCGTCATGCAAAACAGTTGCTAAGATAAGTGCTCACTTCCTGTTTGCCATGTTTTTCAAGCTTGGTCAGAAGTTCTGTTCCAGTCGTGGCAAACACTTCAAGATGACTGTCCTGAGAATGTTTCAGCCTCCCACTTTTTACCAGACACAACAAATATTTGTTTAAGGCAAAAACAAAAACTCTTATTTTTAGCCAAAATGTTTTTTTGCTTCCTAATGGTTAAAAACCACATTTTCGTGATTCCTTTTCTGAACCTACTATACAAAGTGCTTCACACCAAACAACAACTTCATAACAAGTAGATTTTACTCCAGTGATGTATTAATATTTCACCTATATGGATTTAACAAATGTCAGAGTTCTGTTAACAGTCATATGGTATTGTAAGTGGCACCATGGTGCAGTGGTTAACACTGTTGCCTCACAGCAAGAATGTCCTGGGTTAGAATATGCCAGATGGCTGGGGCCCTTCTGTGTTCATGCTCTTTCTTTGCCCAGTTAGGTAGTCCAGCTTCTTCTCACAGTCCAAAGGCATACTTGCTAGGTTGATTGGTGATTCTTGGCTGTAGGTGTGAACGAGTGCCTGTCTCTATGTCCTTGACTGGTGACATGTCCAGGGTGTAACCTCACCTCTCGACCAAATGATAGTTGGGTTAGGATCCAGACCCCCTCCTGCCCCAAATGTTTTAAATTGTGGAAGCTTTATCCTCTTTCCTTTTGTAAAGGATGGTCCAGAGGATTCTTTGCAAAAAGAAGGCAAGTAAGGAAGCACCTTTCCTTGATACTTACAGAATTCATCCAACTCTTTTCGTGGCTACAACTGAACGTCTTGCTTTCAATACAGTGCCACTGTTGGTGCTGGTGCCGATGTGAAGCCAGTTCTGCCTTGGCACCTTTTAAGAACCAGCTCACATTTAGACAGGTTTGAAAACCAAATGTTTTGTGGTGTTGCTAGCAAAATTTCCTTAAGCTCGCAGAAGTAATGACTTAATGAACTTCTAAACAAAGTTTTACTGATTAACAAAAAAAAGTTACCCAAAGCCCTCCCACAGATGTTGCATATGTATCATTAAATACAGCAGCTTTAGAAATCACTGAGCCTTACTTACTATAGACTGCTACTCTCCTATTGATATCGCTTAGCTAACCTAAATATTTACTTCATCTCTTTTAGAAACCATTAAATAAGAAGTTACTTTTAGTTTCTCCCTTTGTCACAATGTGTCGCCACAATGGGTAGCTCTGTATGTTTGATTTGGCAGATTTTTACACTGAATGCCCTTCCTTACGCAACCCCAAAGGGATTTGTTTCTCGTATTAAATATGATCAATTTATTTTTTTAAGCCTTTTAAGGTGGTTGTAATCAAATCATTACTGAAAAAGCCTACACAATCCTGGTATTTTAACCAGAATTTCATCATAGTACAGAAACAGCACTAACGAAGGTTACTAATGATCTTCTCATGGCCTGAGACAATGGCGAAGTCTGTGATTTTCCTGACCTCAGTGTAGCATTCAATACTGTTGATATACTAGATGATATTTTTCCCATATTAACTTCTCTTTATTGGGTCCCTGTTAAATCCATCCACCAATCCATCCATCCATCCACATGTACTGTCTAACCCACATCTGTAGTCAATATACGTAGAGTCACCAACTGGCCCAACGAACATGTCTTTAGACTGGGTGGAAACCAGAGTACTCATGAAGCCCACACCGGCACAGGGAGAACAAACACCACAAATAAAGGCCCCAGCTGATTAATAGGTTCAAATCAGGAACTCTCTTGCCACCCTCTTTTAAATCCAGAAATCCTACTTAAATACTTGAGCATGAGATCTTAAGGACTCCTTGTACCCTGTTATCCTAATAGAGCACTTTGTTCTCAGAGTGTAGTCTTACTTGAGGTTCCCAAAACTACAATGGATTGCAGAGCTGTAAGCTATCAGTCTCCACTCCAGTGCCAACAGCTCCCACACTGGGAAAGACATCCTCTATACTTTACATAAGATTAGGCTTAAAACCTTCCTGAAAACATATGAAACAAGTTCTTGTTAGGGCACCACCACCAAATTGCTGGAAAACAGATTTATACTACCAGGTCATATTATCGACTATCAACTTTCAACAGCAACAGGTTTCAATTAGTGTGCCAAGTTACTTTCAGCTATGCAAATTGGCCATAGAAGCTTTCCTGCTAGGCTCCCAAACTATAAGCCTACATTGTCAATGATCTGATTATTGACAGGATTGTATGGACATAAACATGCAATAGCTGTATTTTGACATATTTTGCATAAAAGTGACAAAGTTGAAAGATACTGTGCAGAAGAATTGGAGCGGTTGAGTGTAATGCTTCAAAAAGCTTCTATGGGTGATTCAGTATTTTTTCCACTTTGCAAACTTCCATTATTGGTATTTTCAGATCCAGTCTTACTGCTATAAATTGAAAAAATGGCACTGCACCCTCCACGCTCCTCAGCTGAGTAAATTATAGTCTTTTTACAGCCATCCATCAGGTTTGCAGTCTTTGGGAATGTAATGTTTATGTTACTTTCTGTCTCATCCCTGTAGACAAAGCAAAGCTAGATCCTAGTTCTCAAGTGGTGATTGGTGGCTCAAGGTGGGTCACAAATCATATTCACCAGAATTGTAGCCAAAATGATCTTTTGAAGTCAAACATATTTTCATTGGATTTTGATCAACTTGAGAAAGACTGTTTGGTTGATGATTAGAGGTCTTTTGAAAGACAGTTTATTTAGCTTTGGTTGCTAAAAACAGCTGTATGTTTGTCTCCTGTTTGGATCTTTATTATGCAGTTGCAGGTTTGAATCAAATAAAGCTTTACATCAGAACTGCCGTACTTTCTAAAAGGTGGACAGAGCTTGATTGTAATACTGTTTACAGCAAAGTTATAGTTAAGCCATGTGGTTCAGCAAGCTACGACAGCCTATAAAACGCTTCAACATCTGACTTTATTTTCAGTTAATTTGCCTTGACAGTTTTTTTTTCTAGTAAAACATTATAGAAAAGCTGCATACTATAATTAAACAGCCTGCTGCAAGTACAGTACAAACATCTTTAAAATGTGGCATGGCAATTTATGTTTGCTGATCCAGACTTCATGGTAAAAAAAACAAAAAAACAAAAAAAACCTTGCATCCTCACTTTAGGGGACATATATCAAAAAGAAAACAAGAAAAAGAAAAAGACTGAACAGGGTCAAATCTCCAAAGTGTGGTTAATATTGTAAAAGCAGCATTCAACAGTTGGAATATTGTGCAACACATCCAGCACTTTATTGAGGTTACCCATTATCAATGTCTCTGCACTCTCCACCAGCCATGCAACATCCCTGATACTCTGCTGCATGTACTCTGTCACCACATGTAATTAGCTAAACAAGCATATAAAATCATTACTTCCTGGAAGAGAAGTTAGAAGTCAGTCCCACATGCTTTCTCAAGCTGCCTGGTCTCTTTTTTATCTATTTATCTTTTTCTTTTATCTTTTCTTTTAAATGAATTAGCTGCAGAGTTCAGTATAATTTTTGGTGCACATTCCTTATTTGTTTAGCAATTACTGATGTTGCTGCCTAGAAACCTTAGTGTCTACAGTATCTGAAGCTGGATTTAAAATCTGATTGACTGATCTTGGAGAAACCAGCTTCTTAGTAATAAAGTTATCATTGTACTGATAAGAATTACACATGGACTTGAAAGAGCTACTTAAATTAATACCATTTGTTTGCCTTTATCCCAACACTGTGGAGGTCTAATGTGACTATAAAATTCTCTGCAAGGATTAATAAAATTTAGTCTAACATGACACATGCCACTAAGCAAAAACATCGTTGTCAACTATCCTTCCAGTTTTAGACTCTCTTCAAGAGCTAAACCATTCCCAGTTTTCCCTTAAGTATAAATTCTTGACAGCTGCTGCTGCCTATAAGAAGCAATGACCATGTTTGATTTCCACAGAATCAATGTAAAAAAAGAAAAAGAAAAAAGGAAAACACACAGACTGCAAGAAAGCTGCAGAGCATGGGTGGCCAAACATTTATAGTTCTGGGCCAAATGCAGAAAAATATGTGGAGTCACAAGGAAAACAAGCCTATGTATTTCACACTGTTGTACTTATATAACCTGAGTAACATTAAACCTTCACTGTTGAATATTTAATCTCTTTTGAATTAAACACTGTTCTGTTAGTGTTCTTACCATACCATTTCATTGCTTTACTTTATTGGATTTCTTATTAAACTTTTTTTTTTTTCAGTTTTGTGTTTTTAATAAGCTATTCAGCATTTTCCAAAATGCAGTTGTTGCATTTTGGGAAATGAGTGATGGTTAAATCCAGCATTATGTTAAGGTCACTTAAAACTAATTTCCCCTTGTGGGACAATAAAGTGTTGATTGATTGATTGATTGATTGATTGAGGTCATGATTTAGACTCAGTGAATAAAGTCAACATAGATTGTAAGCCTCAGCCAGCTGAAAATCAATGTACTCTGGCTCATTCAGCATCTCAAGCAATAGCTGATTGCACCAAATACCCTCACAGGCATAAATGCAAAATTGACATTTGCATTTTGTGTATGTGCTGCTCCAAAATAGATGCCAGCCTACATGGTATTTATTAGTGAGGGTGGACTGGTGCTTCTGCAAAAGGGAGTGCCTCAGATAGCAGAGCTGACTGCCAAGGCCTACTCCATTGCAATATGACTGGAATGCCTGGCTAAACTTTATAAGAGCACATGTGATTTTGTAAATTAAAGCAAAAACAGAAGCTCTGATACCTTGTGTGCGATGAGACAGTAGAGAGTAAGAATGAACAGCAGTCCTCCACAGACGGACGCAATGATGAAACCCAGCTTGTACAGGTCACTGACCGGTTTTCTCTGAGAGGCCTGCACAGAGTCCCTATCATAACTGTCTGTAGAAAAGGACACATGATCTGTAATCTCAGGGGCTGCAGATATCTGTGTGTTTCATCACAGAACTGCCCAAAACATTGAGATTCTCACCTGTAAAATATTGTGTGAGTGACTCTGTGCATAACTCTGTGGTAGAGCCAAAGGTTTCTGTGTATTCGTGTTGGCACCTCCAGTCGACCGGTGCATCACTCGTAGTCACTAGCTCCCAGTAAACAGTTAAGACTTCTGAGACCTTCTGTAATGCATCTGAAGGAGACCCTCTGTAGAGCATCTCAAAACTCTCTGGTTTGTCCTAAAGCAGATTCCAAGAAACATACTTTTAATATATCTTTAAGGTACTGCAGATTTATCTGCTCACTCTGAGCAATTCCTCATATTACTTTCAATTTCATATTATATTATGAAAGAAACTGGCTGCAAGTTCAACATTCGGAAACTTTCACTCACCTCAACCTCTTCATTAATCTGAGGCACACATTTTTGAGAATAGATGTTGAGGATGAGCGCTCTCAGGGACTGAACATAGCCATCATTGACGGAACCCCGAATGTATTTGAAGTGGGTGGTAAGGAGCTCCAGGATCCAGGGTAATGCAGCTTTTACAAAGCAACATTTGCTCTGTTGGAAATCAGAACACAAGGTAATAAACATGAAAAGCACAAACCAGTAAATGGAAAGCCTAAATCAAAGGTGTTTGGGGAAAAACAGTTGCATAAAATTATATTACCCACCAAAGTCCTCCGTTCTATGAATGTGTAGTTTATTGAACACCCACTTCTTAACTGATTATCCATCTGCAGAAACAACAATAGGAAGATTTCAGCCTGGGCCGTGCAGTATGATTACTTTAATGTTGTTTCAACACCTACCAGTTGCCTAACTGTCAGCAGGTGTTCCCTAGTGATGGAGTGTCTGCATGGACCAGGGACCTCAGCCATAGTCATAGGGAAGCTCAGGAACATTATCACACACAGACACTTTACCTGCAACTAACACAACCGTATATTATATTCATGAAAACCGCACTAATTGATTAAAAGTGCTGTCACTAGACTAAAAAATTACTCAGGGAGACAGTCCTTGTAGACAGTGTGAAAAAAAAAAACCTAACATGAAGAATACGCTCAAAAAACAACTAAACCACAACAACATTCTGGGCAGCCTTTCCTTAACATTTCAACATGTATGCACTCCTCACCCTGTAGCGGTCCAATTCAGTGACCCCTCCCAAGTCGTGCTAATCTAAAATTATTTTCCAAGAAAAGAACAAGTTCAAAGCAAACCTAAGTTGAATTTCCACCTAATTGTGCTATAAAAATTTAACAGTAGTAATTCTTTCCATCCAAAATATCTACATGTGAAACATAACAGCAATACTTTCTTTCCAGAAAACACAGTGTTTGTGTTTAACAGCTCTACTCCGTGAGCTGGATCTCGGCTTGGAAAAAATAGGTTTCAGGTTGAGTTTGGGAAGAATGCATAATGTTTCTTTGCTGCAATACTACTAGTGACTGATGTTTAACTTAGTGTGGTCTCAGAGGACTGTAGTGTGGTGTCAGATAACTTCAATTTTTGGTCAAATACTGCCCTCTACCATGAAAGTTTGAGCAGGGAGAACAATGTGCACAGACTCCGAATGTAGCTGATGTATGCCTGCTACCAAGCACCTTTTGGCAGCCGAAACAGCCAAATGGGCTCCAGATGGAAGTAATGCTTCCACTAAGGATTAAAACATGGTGATAAGCACATGTTCTTCACACTAAAGGCAAAATGTTTACACAGAAAGGCATTTGATAGGTACCTCTTTTATTCACTTGGCTCCTAAGTTTGATGCAGCTTTTGCAATAAATAGTCAAGATAGATGGAAGTGAAACTCTGAATTGAAACAATAAAACAAGATTTATTTGTCTCTGGTCAACTTCTGAGATGAATTAAGGCACAAAAGACAATGCTTTGAAAGCCACAGAGACAAAAGATGATCTTTTTATATTTGGTTTTCTGTTCCTAATATAATTTTGAGCTGTGGGGTTTAACTCTTACTCAGTTTTGTGGACTACAAAACATTAAATCCATGCAGATGACAGAAAAAAATATTGCCAGGAACAGAAGGAAAGATACGTTTCAAACCATCAAAGTTTTAAGTTTGATGCGCTGATGTAAATTTAAAGCAACGTACTAAACAATAGTAGGAGTTATAGGAGTTACTTTTATAGTAAAGCGGGATGGTACACAAGAGTTCTAAAGACTAACATGATGTACTAATAATAGTAACCAGCATAAATACTTAATGATAAAATTAATGTTATCAAATAAAACTATTAATGGGACTGGTATTTGACAAACACAGGAGCACATGATGTAAATGTCATCTATCACATGATTTGTTTTCTCCATGGTGTCCAAGATATCTCTATGTAGGTCAGCAAAATGCACAATCAATCAGATAACTTCATATAGAGACTAACACAAGCGTTGCACTCAGTGTACTAGTGGTGTTTTTTTATACTGATTAGAGAAATGTTCTCACCTACCTTAGCTTTGCTCTGAATCAGGGTGGACACAAGGATGGTCATCTGGTACGTGTTTGACAATGGAAAACACCAGACTCCTCTGTCAGACACATTGAAGCAAAGAGATCCTTTTCAAAAATTCACCTCCACTCCACCGAAGGAAATCTGTTATTAAGTAAATTTGACACTTCGTCATGTGGCGCTGTTCTTCAAAGCATTGCTTGATGTGCTCCTCCTCTACAGTGTGAGTTCAAACTGAGACTGTTTCAGCTGATGGACAGCCCTTTTAAAGACCTCCCACCTCACTATGTGGGACAAGATACACACTCCTGAGTCTGAAGACAAATGTTTTGGGATTGCGGATCAATTGACAGTTGTTAACATATACATATATATATATATATATATATATATATATATATATATATATATATATATATATATTTTTGTTTTTTTTTTTTTTTTTTTACACTAT
>VUQS01074894.1:0-10283 GCA_015108495.1 Heterochromis multidens
GGGGCGGTCCTCATGTGAGCCAGTTTCGTCGTAGCGCTTGATGGTTTTTGCGACTGCACTTGGGGACACATTCAAAGTTTTTGCAATTTTCCGCACTGACTGACCTTCAGTTCTTAAAGTAATGATGGACTGTTGTTTCTCTTTACTTAGCTGATTGGTTCTTGCCATAATATGAATTCTAACAGTTGTCAAATAGGGGTGTCAGCTGTGTACCAACCTGACTTCTGCACAACACAACTGATGGTCCCAACCCCATTAAGAAGGCAAGAAATTCCACAAATGAACCCTGACAAGGCACACCTGTGCAGTGACAACCATTTCAGGTGACTATCTCATGAAGCTCATTGAGAGAAGGCCAAGAGTGTGCAAAGCAGTGATCAAAGCAAAGGGTGGCTATTTTGAAGAATCTAAGATATAAAACATGTTTTGGGTTATTTCACACTTTTTTGTTTACTACATAATTCCATAAGTATTCATTCATCTACAATCTACAATGTAAATAGTCATGAAAATAAAGAAAAATCATTGAATGGGAAGGTGTGTCTAAACTTTTGACTGGTACTGTACATTAGAGTGTTACCTAAGCAAGCAGAGCCTGGAATGTCTGCTAGTGACCAACAATCAGCAACAAAGTGATGAACAAATTACTTCCTGTGGGGAAGCAGCTAAAGTGATGGAACTCCTCCTTCTGAAAGATACTACCTCATTTGGTGTTTTGATGAGAGTGAAGAGTGCTGTCTAAAAGTTTGGTCCAAAATCTCCCAAAGGTCTTCCAATAGGTTGAGATCGTCATTGTGCTGGTGAAAACATATCATTCACATAATTTTCATCTTTTTAAAACCATTCAGTGACCCTTCATGCCCTGTGGATGAAGGCATTGTAATCCAAGATCACTCCCATCAGGATAAATGGTAATTGGACTGGTTCTGATATAGTGATTTTCTACTCTACTTGAGCACTTAAAGCACAAGAACTTTTTCTATGTCTAAGTGCTTCATATCTAACATTCACACACAGTCACACTCCGATGAACTCATCGGGAGCAACTCGGGGTTCAGCATCAAGAATACTTTGGCATGCAGACTGGAGAAGCCAGGAATCAATTTTCCAATCAACCTTCCAATTAGTAGGTGACCTGTGCTACCTCCTGAGCCACAGCCACCCCTAAATATGTTCCTCACAGCAAAACAGAGCCACTAGATCCCCCTTCTCTAGGGGCCAGTGGTTCAGGTGTTTATTTTAATTTGTTACCTGCCTGTAGCTTTATACATATAAGCTGTGATTAAAAACATTTGGGAAGCAGTGCAATAAAATTAAAAAATAATTCCTGATTTAAATTTGGTCATGTTCCTCTTTGAGAACATCCTGTCATGCAAGTCTGAACAGCTTTGAAATACATGAGTTTTTTGGTCACACATTTTGGATTACCACCTGCCCCAGTCGCCAGATTTGCCTCCCTGTGAGTTTTTCCTCTTCCCCAAAATGAAATTCAAGTTGAAGGGTCATGGTTTGGAAGAAATCCAGCCTGCATCACAGAGGGACAAGTGCAAATTAAACTCCCACTGAAGTGATTCGAAAATACCAGCAACGCTGGAATTAGTCCAGTCATTCCTGAGAAAACTACCTCGATGGCAAAATTTACACCAGGTATGCATCTTCTCAGAAAGTTCTCAGAAACTCTTGATTACAGCTCATATTTACATCAACAGTACAATTTGCCAGCCCTGTACATGTTACAGCAGTTACATATTGTTACAAATGGCTTGATTCTGGTTTAATCCAAATTTCTGACCAACCAAGTCAATTAATATCAGTGGATTCTCTCAAACCTGTGTGATGGAGTGGAGGATACTAGCTGTGCTGCATGATCTAATAACAAGCAGTTATTTGTTTACATGAAGTTTATGGACTCACCTGTTTCACAAGGGCATGTAGTATGATTTTTTTTTTTTCTACAAGTTTTAGATAGTATTAGTAGGAAAAGTAAAAACACAAATGCCAGCATGGGTACAGTTGTTCATCAGATGCTTTTTACTATCATTTGGATTCCCATCACAAGGATAACACAAACAAAAGTTCCTGTGACAGTGTGCACATCTATCCATGGGTTCTCAGCAGCTCTGTAAACAAGGCCACAGTGTGTTGGGGCATCGAGTAACCTCACTCGAGGACATTCCCACGTTTGCATACAAGTGTGTGTGTGTGTTTGTAGTCAAAGTGAGCAGGTCAGGTGTGATTCAGACCTACAGATATGATGGTTATTGTGCTGAAGGACACCATCCATCTCAGTGGTACATTTAGCAATCATATCATTACGTACTATATATGAGTATGTGTTGTTTTTGTTGAGAGTGGCAACATAACCAGGATTATAGAGGAGGGTGTTTTGGCTGATTTATTCTTTTTCTGTCTCCTTCTTAGTATGTTCAGTGTTGCTTCCCTCTGCAGTATTTTGGCTCGCTGCCAGTGTGTGTATGTACTCCAGGACAAATAGGCAAGCCCAGCGTGAGTCATGCTCTGACAGGAGATTCAGACACATCTATATACACACACACACATATACATGCACCCACATCACATCTGTCTAAGTCATTGATTTTTCAATGAGATCTGATTCACCGTTAGAGTGGCCACTCATCATTTGCAGTGCAAATGTGCTCTGATAGCCATGACCACTGTTGGAAATAAGAAGGCAAAGAAAAGGAGGAGTTGGAGATCGAAGAGGATATGAAGTGTTGTTAAGATGAGGTGCTTAAGGTGACTGCCAGAGACCACGGCAAGCACATACAAATGTGTTAGTTGAGCAGAAACAGAGAGACGGTGTGGTAACGGAAACCAACCATATCTTCTCTGCAAAGTGACTATTCTGTCACTGCCTTCCTCTTTTTCCAGCATAAAGCAAATCAAAATGACACATGTAGCTCCGTCTGTAACAGCACTGTGTCATTTGAGGTGAACGATAAGAAGGGAAGACATGAACTCTGTGCACTACAGAGCAGTTTACTGATTCAAAATGGCTGCTGGCCCTCAGCATTTTCCTCTTTCTGTCGCAGAATCTCTGAAGCCGTTCAGTAAACGGACAGTGGATGATTTAGCCGGCAAGAAGTCTACATGTTATGCAACCGCATATTTCTCCTTACATAACGCTGCAGTTTCTGAGTGGAAGATTAGCCCCACTATACTGTTCTCCCTGTAGCAGATGCCACAACCGATCTCCACTCACAGGCATTATGCATACATGTTGACAAGCTGATTAGCCAGGAATCAGCACAGGAATTAAACTCAAAAGGAAGATGCCGAGATACCACATGATGAGGTATCAGTTGCAGAAGCCTGTGGGATATTTTAGAAAAAAATTCAAATATAAGTCCATAGCTGCAAATACCATATGAAATTTCACATTAATGCACAGAGTTAAAATGCATATAAGTTAAAATGCTTAGCTCAAGCTGTATGAAATATTAAGCTGTCCTACACCACATGGAAGTGTCAGATATATGTGTATATGCATATATAAGAATTGATTTCTTTTTCTTTGGGCGCCCAGTAAAAATCAATTTATCATTCATTTTTTTTAATCCATGCTGCTCTGCTGGCTGATTCATAAGCTAATAAATACTGCAGCTCTGCACACTTATAGTGGCATGTCAAGTTAGGCTCAAGCAGATACAGCCTATGATAGATCCTTATTGGGGAAATGAGAGAGAAGCTGATGAATAGTTTGCATTTCCAACAGCCAGTGGAGTATTAATATGAAATCTATCAAACCAGCAAATTCCTGAACTGGTCAGCCATGTTTCCGGACCATTTCTCCAGGCAAGTTGATACAGCAAAATGCAAAATACCTTGAGTGATTTAAACAACTGCAACTGTCTCTGCCACAGTCTTGCTGAATCTACTTTCCAGCAGTTGCATCTCTGTTGTTGTTCTCTTTCTAACTTGCCTGTTTAGCATTTATGTATCAGATCTAAGGGGGAGATTCAGAAAGACTTTGAGGAAATGCAAATACGTCAAGTAGCAGATGTGTGTAAAGATGAAGCTGTAGGGTGTGTTAGAAAAGAAGATGATTGAGCAGGAAAGGAAGAAATGAAACAAAGAAACAAATCCTTCAAAAATGCTTTTACATTCCCCCTTTGTCTATTTTTCCTTTTCTTAATTGACTACCAGCGTGTGCACAGGAGAAAGAACAAGATCTTGACACCTTCAAAAGAAGCTTTGATCTCAAAGCACCTTGAGGCCCTGGAGGATCATCAAGGTTCCCACTGTCCTTTTATCGCACAGTGTTTCTCTCTGCCCCTTGCTCCTCCTCCTCCCCTCGCTCTTCCTTTTCTGCTCGGCGTGATCAGCGAGAGCTCGCTGAGACTCCCTGATAACCCTGATACACACATAGACGCCGACTGCAGCCTCTGCCTCATTCTCATTCTACTCCCGATAGTAGCGTTTACCTCGACGCGCTCTCGCACGCCGCAAGGTCATGTTGAAATATTTCAGACGGAAATGCACTCCGTACTGCTCTTTCTTTGCTGTGGCTGCCGTGCAGAATTCCAAAGTCAATTTTCTTTTGTCTTTGAGAAAAAGGAAGGAGAGACTCTAATGAGAAGATTACAGAAACTTTTTTTTGGGTAGCTAAACTCTATCAACTTACAGTTGTGTGGGAAGCTGATCAGCAGTTTATGCAGTGGAAAACATCTTTTAGTTGTTCTGAGATCTCCAATATTTGGCAAGAACAGCAAGATTGTGCTTAAAGTAATATAATATTCAAGAGGAAATCTTTGATTTTTTATATATATATATAAATATATAACTCTCTTGTCCCCAGACCTTTCTCTGTGAAACTCAATGCCTGAGCACCAAAACTGATTTTGGTTAAAGTTGAAACTTAATTCTGTCTGTAGGTATTTCAACCAATCCCCCCTCACTATTGTAGATCTTTGAATATTTAATTGAATCTCAGTAACGCAGATCATGTCCTCTTCAGGCACTTGAAGTTTAAATCAGATGTAATTGAAAATATATCATAAAGTAGAGCGCCTTCTTTCCAGTCTACTGTGGATCTGCTCCCTACACCATTGATTTACTCACAGAAAGAAAAGTAAGATGAGCTAACCTCTAGATAAAAGAGGAAAACGTAACATTCTTGCTCCTGACATTAGCCGACAGCTGCAGCAGATTAAGGACTGCTAAGCAGTCGTTGAGAAGCTGTGGTGTTTAAAGAGCAGCCAGGGTTTATTGTAAGTTACCTACTAGTCCCTTCATTTCAATGTTGCAGGCTTGACTGCTCCCAGTCATTCAAAGAGTTTTTCTTTTCCTTCTGTTTCCAGAGATATGTTCGCTTAAGGGAAACGGCCATTAAAATGTCATTACTGCTACACTAAAATCATTTTTAAAAAAGCACTGGTTCCCAGCGGCTTCCCACCGTAATGGGCTCGATACATTCCCTCAGCACCGGGAAGAACTCTAATGTTGCGGAACACAAATGCTAATCTCTCTGTAAATATCACTCAAATTCACTCCCTTCTGCTTTTCAGTTGTAATAGCATGGATTCATTCTGCTTCGCCCTGGCAAATTGAATTAATTCTCCAAGCAAAGGTGTTATGATTATTCTAAGCTTCCTAGTGCGTGGGCTGTAATGGAGATGATCCTGGCATTTCTGTTCGTTCCAAAAGCATTTCACTCACCCTCTCCATTTTGTTTTTCTTGCTGCAGAATCTAAAGGGTATCAGTAGTCAAAGCTTTGATTGAATCTTCATTTATGTGCACCTCACTAATTGCTCTATGACAGTATTCATATTTGTGTCTTCGAATCTGCAGTATATTGGATTTTGGCATTCACAAGGAGAACGGGCAGGAAGACTGTTAGGGTCAGTCTATAACATGAATCAATTGATTAAGTGCCCAAGAAGCTAGAAGCACTTTGCCATTTGAGACAGCCAAGCCTCCTAGCAGAATGAGTTCATCTATAGAGTAGTCTATCAATTTCATACAGATCTAGCTTTGTTAGAAGCTTCATGTAGGACAGCTAAGCTCTGCTTCCTGTTGTGTTCCACCTTGATTCCTCTTATTTATTCTGGCTGTTCAACTGTGTCTTATATTCTGTTGATCCCTGTAAAGCATTAATCACAACCAACGTGTTGCACCACCATTTGAGCATGCTCAATTAATACCCTAATCATGGCTGACATTGGTGCATGGCCATAATGTGGCCTTGGCTGAAAACTATAACAACTTTACACAGCAGCAAAGAGCAGTTAAGATGCACATAAATTTGGCTGATTATACTGATCATTAACTTACTGTACAACCTTTGCACTTATTTACTCAATTAACTGGCTATTTTAAGATCTGTTAACATTAGGGGTGTCTTATTTTCTTTTTTTAAAATACTTAATCACCCATGAATAATGGAAAACTGCTGCAAGCAAAAGCCACAGGTTCACCTCTGAAAATCTTGGCGTATGGAAAGTGGCAAAATAAATGCACATACCTAATGAGGTAACGGAATCAATGAAGTTGTAGCTGCAGTGAGAAGATAGCAGTGTGCAAATGTGACCCCACCTGCAAATGAGCTTGACCTATTGTGACAATCAGGAAGCGTTGCTGTCTGTGGGATGGGCAACAGTTACCAGAGCAGGGTCTTACAGCTGTGCAAAACTGCAACAGAGATTTTACTGTCAGACAAAGAACTTGCCTGCAGTGTTGCTGTCTGATATGTCCTCTGTTTCTCTGTTTCTCTCTCACCCTTGTTCTATGGCTCTCTGGCAGACTGTAACTCTGTAAATGACTTTGACCTTTCCTGGGACTGAGGACAGGAACCACAGAGGGAGAGGAGAGAGATGGCGGGAGAAGAGAGTAGAGTAGGCGGTTGACTGTAATAAACTCGAAGCAGTGGGCGGCTGTCAACACTAATAGATGGGAGAGGGGAGGGGGGGTCACCCAGTTGATGAATACTAAAGGTGCCTGAGTCCTCAGCAAGTACTCTGTTCTCTTACCAAGCTGGTGTGTGTGGGATTTGATGCTCAGAGTTTCATCAGACTTCAGGCAGTCAGGGCTTTTTGCTTTGACTGAAGAAAAATATCTTTTGATTTTTGCCAAAGGACAACGAAGGAACAACCGTATTAGTCTATTAGCATGGATTGTTACACGGCTGGATGACTGCAGATTAACTATATTTCATTGCAGGGTAACTGCTGCTTAGTTGACAGTTCAGTTGCTTCAGTCAGTGTAACACATTCGCAAACACAAAAGACATGATTTTTTTTTCTATTAACATCCTCATTATGCTGTGCCAGTTGGAATCTAGCTACGCTCAACAGGGTATCTTTGGGTTAACTATGTAAAACAGAACATAAGTAACAAAGATAACAGCAGTGTAAATAACAATTATCTTGAATGCCAGAAAGAATGAAAAGATGGAAAGCATTAGTCAAAGTAAAATACTGGTTGCTGGTTCATGATGGTGGATAAACAGTTGATACTACTGGGAACACTGATGTTTTGGCAATCCGCTGAGTAGTTGTTGAGATATTTTTTTAAGTGAATCTATAAATCATCAGACATCTCTAAAGCCCCAGCTTAAACAGCACAATGGTCATAACCTTGAACCAAAACCACCACCTTAATGGCTTAGTGAAAAAAATGCTAAATGGACTGGTTCTTATATAGTGCTTTTCACATCCAACTTTGTGAACACAATAACTCGAGAACGAGGCAAAGTAGGATTTTCAAATTGATACCATAGGTGCATCTATTAAAAATCTTGAACGAGTTCGAATTTCAGTCAAGTTTTCTGAAAATCTTGTGAATGCAATAACTCAGGAAGGATGTCAGCTAGGATTTTTCAATTTATACCATTGATGCATCTACTAGGAGGCTGAGGAGTAGCACTGGCAGCCACGAGTATTTTTTCTATGTCTAAGTACTTTTTATCTAACGTCCACACACATTCAAACTCCAATGAACACATCGGGAGCAACTCCGGGTTCAGTATCTTGCCTAAGGATACTTTGGCATACAGACTGGAGCAGCCAGAGATCGAACCATCAACCTTCCAATTAGTAGATGACCTGCTCTACCTCCTGAGTCACAGCCACCCCATATAAGTCTGAATGTTTGAAACATTTAAAACTTTTAATTGGAGATCTTAATTCACCAAACTCATGAATGCATGAATTGTATCAGACAGTACTGATGTGTTTTGATTGATGTTATTTGAAACCAGATGTTGGGACAGGGCAATGGACAGTAAGGGGGTAATCTAAACAGTTAACAAATACCTGTTAGTTAATGAGAGAGAGAAAGTTGAATTTGATAGGACAACCTTTTTACACTCACTTTCAATTCAGTTCCCAGTCCATGTCATATTTGATGGGTTTCTGCTTGAACCTTCTTGACTTATTTCTGTATGCTGGTGCATTCATCTGACAGTGTATTCTATCAACCTCTATTTGTAGGAACGGGGAAAGGTCGGCGTGATCTTCAACGTGGGAACAGATGATATAACCATCGAGGAGAGCGCGGTGATGGTGAGCGACGGCAAGTACCATGTGGTGCGATTCACACGCAGTGGTGGCAACGCCACACTACAGGTGGACAACCAGCCCGTCATTGAACGTTTCCCATCAGGTAGGAACAGAGGGCTTGATCTAGGGACTGAGGGAGGGAGGGAGCTGTCAGTCTTGGATTAGATCCTTCACATGTCTGAATTTTCAGATAAGTCGGGTAACAAAGTGGAGAGAGAAAGAAGGAGCTTTGGAAATGAAATATTCATTACTTCAGCCCCCCATGTGCAACTTTTTTTCCTAAAGAAACACATTCTGTTTTATTTATCGTGACATTCATATTTAGAGACTGCCTGCATTATTCCTGGTGATTAAGTCCAGTTCTGGTCTAAAAGGCAGGAAGAGCCAAACAGCCTTCCTGAGGCAAGCAGTCCTCATCTAAGAGCAACCAGCTCTCTGTGGTTAGTCTGCCATTGTAGCTCCTGGCACTGTGAAGCCAGCAGTGAATGGAGGCCAGCCGAACGTGAGTATGCCAGCCACGTATGGTTGGTGAGCAAGGTTTTTAGGCAGGATAAACAGGAAGGAAACCTCAAGCTGGGAAAGTGTGGAGGTGTTTTTAACTCATGCCTCTGCTTCAAGATAAACATGGGTGCAACATCATGAAACTTGCAGACTTTAAACGAGGGCAAACACCCGATGAGTCACTGCTGGGAGTGTGTTAATTCCCCCACTCTTTGTTTAACCATAATCTTAGTATTCTATTTCGGCCTGAATTATGAACCTATTTTTGGTTATGCTGAAGCTCCCACTTAATTTCTCTCTCCAATGTGTTTCCCCTTTGTTTGTGGTTGTTCAAAGGAAGACATTTTGTGTTCCCATTATGACTATGCAACACCAAGCAGGACTCTCATGATGAAAACGAATAACGAGTGTTTTTATTCTGCACTGATGTTGTCCAACGAGCAAATCTCCATCCATGCTGAAGTCGATGCATTCCATTTCTATTGTCTAAAAGCACTGTCTATGTATCATCATTGTTTCAAACTGCAGGGAGAGAGCTGCTAATGTGGTCATGATATTTACTCTTGTTGACATATAGAGCAGTGGGACTGTGACATTCTCTGTCACAGCAGTGATCCCATATTTTGAAGCTTTGTTTTGGCATTGAGAGAAGCATATTCTCTTGCTCATCCATCAACACAGCAAGGCCAGACTGAGGGGAATGCATCACAGCCAGAAAAGGAAGTGCCGTGTGACACTTCACTCTTTTCAGTTGTTATTATGATGGAAATGCAGCCCTTTTCACAACAGCACACACTCCAAAACGGAGCCTTCATCTAACAATAGCGCAAACCGCTCAGAAAATAACAGCTGAGCAGCCTGTTAACACTGGCAAGTGAGTGTCATCATCCGAATCTATGTTTTGTTTCATCAAGAAACATTAATGCACATCCCATATCGTATTCTTTTTATTCTTCCTGCCTTCCGCCCTCCTTGCTGTGGTTGTTGTCCTCATCAAAGATTTCTTTCCTTTTCCTGTGCTAATCAAGAATTGAAGAGTGTTATTTTGTTTTTGTTTGTTAGTTTATTTGATGAGTTTTGTGCTTGTCTGCCAGGGGCAGGAACTTTTAGGAGGTTATGAAGACTCGGAAGGAAAAGGATAAGATGAGAAGGGTCGTGTGGGTGTTAGTGGGGGGGAGGGCTAACTGGTTATAGAATAGGTTTGTTTCATTTATGTGAGCTAATTACTAATTTTAAAAAAAAAAATTTTTTTGCACCAGCTT
>VUQS01074894.1:10303-21192 GCA_015108495.1 Heterochromis multidens
GTGGTTGGGGGGGGGGGGGGGGGGGGGGGGGGTCCTAGGGACATAGACAAGCTACACATTAGGAAAGCAAAACTGCAGATGAGGCCTTGGCACAAAAGGGCGGAGGAGTATGTAGAGGGAGAGAGTGAGTGAAGGATGTGTTGGGATTGCAACTTCCTAACTGACACATGAGGTGCATAAAGGGAGAGAGAAAGTGATGTTATATTTTGTAGAGAAAGAAAAAGGAGGTCCCTTGTTGAAACTAGTTCCCATGACCCAGATTGGAGATTGAGACATCTTCTGATTTTCTAAATAGGACAAAATACTTTATGCTCACAGTTTGGGAATGTATTCAAACCTACTTCATTTCCTTAATGCTTACATTATGAAATGTCATTGCCATGTTGTCCCAGCAGAAAACTTATGTCATCTTATGCTGTCGTCGTAAACCAGATTTCAAGAAAAATAGAACAAGTTGTCATGAAAAATGCCTGCAATGGTGTATCTGTTGGGTGAAACAGGTACAGGTACCATATTTGTCTGGTCCCTCTAACAAAACAAGGAAGTGCACTCTGTGAAATCCCCTTCCCCAGAGGGACTTTTGTGACCCACATCAGGCAGTCGTCTCAGGATACTTTTGCAGTTCTGAACCCTGTCTGACATTCTGTGCATATAGAGTTACATGTGGGATTTCTGGGCCTCTGAACCACGGCCTGTCAAAAGCTCCCAGAGGATGAGGCCACAAGGATGGTGGAGGTAAAATAGAGAATGTAGATCAGTCATTTCTCATGAAAGGTTACCTTTCTGTATCTTATTCTGACAAAACTATGTTTATGCACATTATAAAGGTGCCTGAATGTCTGGAGATGACTGAAGGTTTTGGATTGTTTTACTCACAAAGCCTCTATTTAAGCCCAGGCTTGCCAGCAGCAAGCTTTTAAACAGAAGGCCATTTTGAGGTGATGATTTGGAGAGACAAGATGTTGACAGCGAATGTGGTCGTCACGGGCCAGGCACATTCAGCGGCTAAGCAACACGTCTCCTGACGTCCCACGAAGTGATGTTTGTAGTCCTCAGGGAGTCTGTGTGTCTGTGGGTGTTGTGGTCCATGTCTGATTCTACGTGTGACAGTGCATGCATCTGTCTGGGTGCATCACATAGTACAGTGTGTGTGTGTGTGTGTGTGTGTGTGTGTGCGTGCGTGCATGTATTTGATAGACAGAGAGCAGACAAAAAGTGTCAGAGGAGCGCTCGGCCAACTAATCCAGCATGTCAGGTGTCCCCGGTGGCTCCTGCAGCAACAGTTATTGGCCCACCCCACCTCCCATTTTCCCAAAATGGCATACTGGCTCAATAAAAAATCTCCCTGTGTCACACTGAGCACCTCAACCTTGCCGCAGATAAATGGGCAGATGTTAGCACCGGTGCCATACGGACTGTAATTGTACCATTTCACACCCTAGTCCCTTTATTTACTGGTCATCTGCTGTGAGAAAGGAAGTGGTCTCATGTGGTTAATTATTTTATATCTTAAAAGGGTTGTTTACCATTTTATGTCACTGCCCTTTATATATTCATTTGTGAGTGGCCAAAGTATTATTTTCAGATAAACACACTTCAAGGCATTTATCTGCAGCCTTATCAGTGTTTTTAATCAATGACTTTGTTATTTTATTCTGGTTAGAGGACTGAACATTTATTCACAGGAAGCCTGTTTGAGAAGAATGTTGATACAGTTAAAAACTTAGGAAAAGCGACCTTTACTCTGCATCTGCATTAGCTTCTGTATCATACAGTATTTTTTGCAGAGCTTCACTTAACATTAGTTAAAGCAAAACTCTGCAGCTTTTTAAAAAAGAAACACGTTGTTCTTCTGACAAATGGAAAGTTACATTTATATATATGCTTACTTGATATGATAATTAGGCATACTAATGTTAGCAAAGTTATAATTTGCAACATGACTAATGTTAACGAGTCATGTTTGCTCACTTCTTCATAGCGCTTCTTTATTTTTGCTACTGGTACACTATATTTATCTTGTAAGTATATGTAACTTTGTTAAATGCTAAAACAAACTTGTACAAAATCACAAGTGGTCACTGAGTCTAGGAACTGAAAAATGTCCATTGCGTCCATATAGCAAAATTTATTGAACATTTAATTTAAGTTTTTATTTGTAAGAGGAAGAATTAGTCATTTCATTTTTCCAAAGTTAAAGAAAGCAATTTATACTGTATAAGAATGGCATAAAATGCTAATTTAAACTTTTTTGTCATCTGCTGTTGTTAGTTTTTATTGCTGTAGTGATTTTTTTTTTTTTCAGAACAAACTTGTTAATTATGCAGTGGGGACAGCACTGCCACACTTTTTACCTTTGATTTTCTGTTAGAGTTCATGTCTGTAAAGTCTTGCTCAGTGTATGGCATCCATCCATCCATCCATTTTCTTCTGCATATCCAATTCAGGCTCACAGTTTTGGCTGGAGCCTATTGCAGCTGTCATAGGGCGAGAGGCAGGGAACACCCTGGACAGGGCACCAATCCATTGTAGGGCTAACACCAAGTGAGACAATCATTCATAACTACAGCCAATTTAGAATGTCAGATTAACCTACCATGCATGTTTTGGACTGTGGGAGGAAGCCAGAGTACCAGGAGAGAACCCACACAGACATGGAGAGAATAGTCCCTATTGAAAAAACCCAGTCTGTTACTATGGTCAAACTGGATGTCTTTCACTATGCCCTTAACCAGATTTCAAGAAAAATAGAACAAGTTGTCATGAAAAATGCCCTTATTCTGCATCTCCTCCCCTCCTGCCTTTCTGTTGGGCTGCTCTAACTAGGTGCCAACTGGAAGGTTACAGTGGGGGAAATAATTGTTTGATTCTCTGCTGAATTTGTAAGTTTGCTCACTTACAAATTTTTACAAATTTTAATGGTAGTTTCATTTAATGGAGAGGGACAGAATATCAACCAAAAATCCAGAAAACACACATTACATAAAAGTTATAAATTGATTTGCATGTCTGGGTATGGGAGCTCGTCAGCTTCACTGCCTTACTATCTACAGTGTCGCCCCCTGGAAATTCCAGGGAGCAACTCTAGGAACACAGAACATGACCACAGGCAGCAGGGACAACAGTGACCAAGGCCCACCACATCTCCATAGTCACATTTTGAATGCGTCATGAGTCTCTATTATGTTCATCAAAATGCAGATTTAATTCTAAATTGTAGTTTAGATTTTAAAACACCCATCATGGGTCATATTTTGCAAATGCCTTTTTTTTTCCTATTTTTTGAGCCATTCTCTCCCTCTTCTTTACTCAATTGTCGATCAAGCTGCTGAAACACTCCAAGGGGAGGTCAGATTTAGTGAGTGGGGGCTGCCATAGCAGTAATCCCCCTCTTACAAGGAGCCAGTTGCCCTTTCAGCAACTGCTGCATCCTAAGGTAACAGAAAAAAAATAGCTAAGGTGGAAAAAAAATTTCTAAGTGCTGAAAGGAGGTGTGTGCTTATTTATATACAGATGTATACATACAGTATAGTGTGTGTAGGGAAGTGTTAATGCATGAATCTGTGTGTGAGATTTGTGTCACACTACACCTCTCATTATCACCTCTAATAAAATCCATCACATTAACTCTTTTTGTGAATCTAGAGGTCTCTTGCCCAGAGACAGCTGGGCTAGGATCCATTGGAGTAGATTAGCAGATGAAAATGGATGGATGAATTGATGGTGAGCATAGTCACACACCACAGTGAATTGTGACATTACAGTAAGAATCCAGCTTCTGGCAAAATCCATCCATTTTATGTGGGTTTATACCACACTTGGCATTTGGGATTCACTAAGGTGTCCCCTGAGCTTTGAATAATCATTGTGCATTTTACAACCATAGTTATATCAACACCATCACGGCATATTGGCTGTGATTACCATATTTTGCTGCCTCATAACTGTGTCATTATGACCAATGAGAGCTCACAGTGTGCCATCCTACTGTTTCTTAGTCGCTGAGCGCTGTATTTACAAGCAGTAGATTTACTATGGAGCTGTCACTTTGCTTTAGTTTCTGACTAAAGACAGTTGAGTAGAACTGGAAAGAAGAAGTGGCAGTTAGGTGATGCCAATGGATGCATGGATGGAGGGTCTGACGGCAGGGGAGGTAAAAAAGAGGAGAAGGAAAGTGCAGCAAAGTGCTGGGGAGGCATTGCTGAAAAATGCCTAATGGAGAAGAATGAAGGAGAGGTTTGGCGGGGGGGGGAAAAAAGAGAGAGGCGAGATGCAGTATGCATGCTGGAAGCAAGCTACTGTTACTGCTGAGATGGATAAGGCTTGTTACTGATGGATAAGAAATGCTACTGACTAATAAGAGCTTCACAAATTGGATTGCATCACAGCGGGGAAGATTAAGATAAGATAAGATATACTTAATTTGTCCCAGATTTGTGAAATTCTTTACATATAGCCTGTCCAGTATGATAGAGCATATACACACCATTCACATGCAATGTAGAATCGTGCATGAACCAAGAATAAGTTCATAACATATAAATTACTTGCTAATCCCGACAATGTTCATTTTGAGTTAACTTGCCCAGCTCTTAATACAGATCATAACACAAGGACAGAAAAGGAAAGAGGAAAGATAAAGATAGACAAAGTACAAAGACAGGGCTATTGTTATTGCCTGTTTTCACTCTGTAAGGCACTTAGAGGATCTGTGCAGCGTGAAGGCTGGCATTTATAGTCGGGGGGGGGGGAAAGTGAAGAGGAGAGACATGGATTCACAGAAGAAGTACCAGCGAGGTCAGCTTCAGCTCTTCTGACTGAGCTGTTAAGATGTTCTTACTACTCAGATAAATGGTCTGAGTAAAGGGGTCAACGAAGCTCTTGGCTATGCTTTCTCCTTCCTCCTTCCCCTTTTTATCTTTACCTTTATGTTGCCACTGTGCATCAGTAACCGTCTTTGTCTCTGCTACCTCCGCAGTCAGAGAGACAAAAAAAAAAACAGCAACTAGAAGAAAAAGACAATGTGAGGAGGGGGGACTGTGGCAGCCCAGAAAATCTGCTTCCCTTTTCCCTTTAGCAAAAGCTATATGAGAGCACTCTAAAAATAGGGGAGAGCAACTTGATTAGGAAAGAAGGGTGCACTCTCTACAGAGTGAGACAAATGGCTATAGGCATAGAGACTTTAGCTGAACATGGACTAGATTTCACTTCAGTAGCTTAGGCCTCCAACCAGCAGTACTGAAGTGTACCTGCATGGCTTTAATGGTCCTCCAAGCACAAGATGACAGGTGACTGTGTGGGGTGACCCACATGCTAGGATTGTCAGGAAACCATCTTTATTGTCATATTGTATAGTAACAGCACCTTTATATACTGGAAACTAGGCTCGTTCATTCAGTTTCCATGGTAAGGTAATTATAGTCTGCATTGTTGTAGCAGCCCCTGCATGACGGTAAGGTGAAAGTGCAACTTATGCAGCGGTATCATCAACAGTGTGGAGCGGTGGAAAGTAACTATGTACTGGAATTGAGCCTAAAATTGTTTCCATTTCTATTTGCTCAAAACTATTTAAAAAATGCTTGACTTTTTCTACTTCCTCCTGCTTTTAGTGAACTTTTTACTCAACTTCCTTTCTGACAGTATCTCTATAGGCTAGCCATTGGTTATTCTGTATGATATGATTTCACATAAAATATATATGCATATATGTGATGAATCATTTATAAACATTGAATGGAGAAATGGATTTTAATGCTCCATCCCTTGTGAGGTAAGGAAGTACAGTTTCAATGCTAGCTAGAACTGACAGCATGAAGAAGCTCTGTGTTTTTGTAATGTGCAATCACTAACATAAATTCAACATGTTGTTCGTTCATTTTTGCAGTTATTGCTATTAACGGGTGGAGTTTTTAAAAGTTTGAACTTCAGCCTGAAAACATCTCTATAAAATAAATAAATAGTACTCTTAAGGCATTAATGTGATATGATGCGTGACAGACATTTGTCAGATTTTGGGTTCTTACGTCATTACATTCAGGGAAGTACAGCAGAAAACTCAGTAAGAGTTAATTGAAGTCAGCCAGCTTAGTCACTTGTCTCTAATGACAGTTCCCCCTCATTCTGCTGGTTCTTATTGGGCCTCTGGTGCTCTGTGACTCCTTGTGATTGGATCTTGCACAGTTGGAAGGTATCTCCAATTATTGGCCTGTGGCTATGGGATGATGGAGAGAGAGTGAACACTAAAACCGTCAAGAAAGTAATGATGAGGAGAGAAAGAGAAAGAGGAGAGACACAGCTAAGTAGTGCAGATCAGGAGAGGGAAAAGATTGCTTTGGGTAATTAGAGAAGTGACAACTTTGATTTCCACATGAGTTGGGGCTGGGGGGGGGCTTTCTTTGGCTCACTCTGGCAGCCACCCTCGCACAAATCCACCGTGGCCAAGATGAAAGGTGGTGAGGATCCTGTCGAAGCAAGACGAAAGAGGGGAAGAAATGAAAACGAGCTGCTGCATTGATAACTGCCGCAAAGATGAAAGACAGATGAGCTAGCTGTTAAAACAGTGAGCTGTCTGTTTGAGATGCACGCAGACGTGAATGGTGGCTGATGTATTTACACTGAACAAAAGAGCATGGTTTGGTAGGTAAATCGCTTTCTTTTCCCTTGTGCTTCACATGAAGAAACAAAACTCGTCTGCAGTCTTTGGTTTAAAAAAAAAGATGGAGGAGGAAAAAAAATTGCTCCAAAACTGCCATCTTATCATGTCAATTTTGTCAATTTTTAACTCTTTAAAATCATCTCCCTAAAAAATAGACTGAGATTTGACTCTGCAGCAGCACTGGATCCAAATCACTTGCTGTCTTTCCCAAACACCTGTTGGAAACACTATGAAGTCAAAATTTGATCACACTTATTAAAAAAGAACAGAACAAAACATGAAAACAGGAGCGAACATGTAAGAACAACAGTCTTTGCAGAGATATATTTAGTAGCATGAGGTTACAGTACATAAGGCTGTGGTTTCTTATGCCCATCTGCTTTCAAAAGCACCCAGTGGATATGAGAGCAATCCATCTAAAGTTACCAAATGAAAAGCAGAATGAGGCTAGGTTGACGGAGAGAGGTTTCTGTGAGAGGGAGGAAGAGCGGGATGGCTGCTGGCCAATCGTCTCCAATGTAATCTCCATTCTTGTGGATGGATTTCCAATGTGGGTGTCCTGTACAAGGGCATCTGGCTGCCTGCAGAGCTACATGATATGCAGTTGGCTCCTTGGAGAGTCTCTACAAACACAATCACATGTAATCACACAGACATAGACATTTGTACTGATATAGAAGGAGACAGTGTGATTCATATGCTAGATTATCAAAACATTCAAATCCAACTCTCTCAGATACACGTGGAAACAGACACTCTGCACTCCTAGCATGCTGCACAGGCCCCCTGCCTCTCCTACCTTGCTTTGTGTTCCCCAGGGTGCCAGTCAATCAGTGTGCCCTTGCCTTGCCCCTAGCAACACAGCTGTGATACCTACCCAAAACCAGTCTGATCATAGCTGTTAATCCAGCCAATGCTCCAGGTGGCAAAGACATGGTGCAAGAGAAGGACAGACACGTGTCTGGCTTCCAGAGTGGAAACAGCAGCAGTGTTTCAGGGAGGACGGTTTGAGACTTGAGCCTTGGCTGGGCAAACATACATACATAAGCGCTGTGGTCCAGCCTCTAATGTCGACATGTGCACAGTCTGCTAGGCTGTGCCTCTCACCCTGGGTTACATTTTATTTGAGACAAGCTAGTCGTATCCAGCCATGATTAAAATACACAGGCTTTTATTCCATATGTCCAACAATTATAGTATGGCTTATGAAGACAAGAATTACAGCTGCAATAAATTATTAAACAAATCCATCTAATGTTGCCTTCTGTTGTTAAACAACCAAGCCTTGGAAAAGCCACAGTTCTGAAACATGAAGTAACATGAAGTAGCATGAAGTATAGGCTTAGGGTCATATTTTACACAAATCGCATAATAATGTACCTGCTGCACATTATTATTTAACATAGAACTCAACAGTAAAAAATCTATTCATTATCATATTATTCTACATTATTATGTGTATTAGAGGACATGGTCTGTACTCCAGAATCACGAGAGAGCTTAAAAAATAATGGTCCAAATCAGGTAAACAAAGGCTAAGAGAGTCTGATTTGTGGCCCTAGTATGGATAAAGCTCCGAAAACCTAAGATCCTACATTTCCAACAGAACAGCTAATAGAATTTTTCATTAGACCATTTTGAGTGGATCAAAGGCTTTCATGATGCATCAGGGTTAATAGATTGTTAAAACTGTATTCGGAGCATAAATGTGTGTACCTTTTAAGGAAATGTTTGTTTAAATCTGATACGCTGCTTTCCATTGGCGAACATTGGCTATGAAAGGAAAAATATATCCCTCGAAGTATTAGAACCACTGACTGATTTACTAGTTTATCATTCTCTCTCTCTTGTATATCAGATTTTACTTGAGCACCAGGTCCAATAGCATTGTTCCTCCATCTTTCATATCAAGCAAAGAGAACACTCCTGGGAATGAAGTGAGCGCGATAATGGTGGAGAGGGAGAAGAGAAGGGCCCAGCTGTTTAATCTACCCCCCCCATTCTTATGCAGAGCAGGCTTCAGCTGGTGGGGAGAAAAGCGAGAAGGGAGAAGGTTCACTGTTTCACACAGAATGACTTATTTCTCTAAGGATCTGAATACAAACAGATGCAAATGCACAAGCAGGAGGAATTTGGATTTTAGAAATTGCAGTGTAGAGGACATAAAAACCTGTCCAACAGGACTTTGTGGCACTTTTCCCCTTGCCACTCCACATATGTTTTGCTCAAATTAAATTTATAGTCAAATTCTGTTCATCGTGGTTTCCATCAGATTCTCTTTTCTTCCTCTTGTCCCTCTTTTTGTTTTAAGTAGTTAGATAGAAAGAATCCTTGTTGATTTCTCTGCTGTCTTTGGTTGTTGATGAAGAGGTTGTCACTAACTTCGTTCACCAGGGAAAGAATACACACATTTACATACAGTACACACTCTACACTCTTCGCATTTATTACTTTGCCTGCCACACACTTAGACTGTGTACTACATCTAATATCCTAGTAATAAACTTGGTGTGTTGTGAGGAAATGAAGAATACAGAGGTAAAATTGAGTGAAGGTAAACAAAACAAACGAAGGGAATTAAGGCGGGCAAGTGAGAGATATGTGAGAAAAAAGTAGAAGTAACAATAAGTTTGGATGGACAAGGAATTGGGCTAAGAAAGGGGTGAAAGCACTGCATAGTGAATAAATGAAAGGGAACAGAAGAACAATAGTTGAAGAAGAATTTATGGAGAACGAGGGAAATGGGAGATGAGAGGGAGGGATATAGGTGGAAGGAGAGAATAGGGCATGGAAGGTATTAGGGAAAAAGAAATCAGAATGAGTTTTGGTGGGGGTGGGGGGGTGAGAAAAAGGACAGAGTGAAGTGTGGCTGAAGGATTGTCTGAGAACAAGGGAAGGACAGGCAGAGAAGAAGAGCAGTTAGATGGAAAGGAGCAAGCAAGAAGAGATGGATAAGTGAGTGAGACAAGGGGAAGGGATTAGGGAAAGAATGATGGAAACAAGAAAGGAAAGGAACATTTTCATGGAGAGGGCACAGAGGATGAGGAGGGTAACCCATTTTTGAAGTAGTTTGCTGGCTGTAGTGTCAAACACCTGCCACTAGAGGGAGAAGTACCAGTGGATAGTCATTATCAGCAAATTATTTGGCTGATAAAATGTATTTTGTTACTGGAAGTGGCTGCCTCAGTCTGATTCAGAAGAGAAAGTTAGAGAAGGGTGGAGATTTAGTCAGGATTTGTGGACGAGATAGCAGATGCAGCAGTAGGAGGAGAACATGCATGCACACAATTGATTCATCTCACTAAGGACTACTGCCTCCCACTGTTTTCCTTTGGCTCTGTTATTATTTTGATCGCCTTTTCTCTGCAACCCCCACCATCACCACCACACCCCTCTCATTTCTCCCATCTTCCCCTCATCCCTCTCTGCTGCCAACGGCATCTGTCTCTCCTTCTCTAATTCAGTGATTGCAGCAGAGTGCCCATGTCATTTCTAAAAACGGGGTTGTATGTGCACTCTAATTGCTGTACTGGCTTTCCAGAAGTCAGAGCTGTGCCTAGCTAATCTTAAGTGCAATGTGAACACATGCATGTAATTGCTGCAATAGCGTTTCCCTTCAATTTAGAACAATTTTTGTTTCAGAAAGAAAACACAGATGTTATGTAATGTTAACCTGCTTAAAAAGAGCAGGTTCCGATTTTAGGGTTTCAAGTCACTAAAAGGTACTGGAAAACTGAACGTTGTCATTTAGATCTGTTTTTAGGCCAAAAAGGCTTAATTGAGGCATTATTCCAGGTAAAAAGAAGATCACTGACAGATCAAAATTCCAGACAAATTTATTATTTGTTTTGTTCTTTAGGCCTTTGGTTAAATGACAACACAGCTACAAGTACAGTGGCTCTGAGTCACATGGTGCATGGGACACTCATGTGACACTCAGTGTGCAAGCTATTGTTTATCCCAAGCTTCCTTGTTTGCACTGCTCTTTTCTCTGTTCAGATTTCATTATCTTTTGGCCCTCTGCCCCACACACAAACAACTGTTTCTCTTCATATACAGTATGTACACATGCAAACGCACCTCCTCTGCTTATGTGAGCCATTTCTACAGAGGCAGGCGTGGGTAGAGAGACCCCTGGGGAGTAGATGTAGGTACTGCAGAACTGAGAAGTGGTCTATTTCAGATCACTGCAGCACCACAGAGGGTGGGGTGGGGGTGGGGGTGGGGGTGGGGG
>VUQS01074894.1:32357-49150 GCA_015108495.1 Heterochromis multidens
TTACAAAGGAGAAGGCATTAAGTAGGTTACCCAACAAATGCTTGGACACTTTAAGAAATATGTCATGATACATGAATGCATGTGCACTGACTCTAGGAGGTATTACTAATCCTCCCTACTCTGCATCATAATCATAAGCTGCTTGTCAATATGGGTTACTTGTGACTGTGTCACTGGCTCAGAGTGTAACTCTGCCACCATTACACTTAACTCCTCTGGAGTAAATTGTCCGGTCTGAACAGATCATCTTCTGAGTTGGAGTTGCAGATCACACACAGTGGGAAAACGACGTGTGTCCTTAACTTCTCCACATTGTATGACCCTTTCAGTGATGAATCCAAACCAAATGAAGCTGTTTAAAATGGAGACCTTCTGGGCTGATTTGTGGATGTGTGTGTGTGTCTCTGTGTGTGTGTGTGTGCGTGTTCTCAGTCTTGATGTTTAAAGTGAACTTTTATGTATACACATGCATGTTTTTTCTCCTGTATTTTCCTAGCTGATGTTCATAGTTGGACAGTCTGTTCATCTTTTCCTGTTGTATTTATTACAGCATCACTCCCACACCAAACATGCTAAGTGATGATATAATAGAGTAAGAGTCAGTTATTATGTCAACAGCACATATGCCAGACATTAAGTCTCATTATTATAGAGTTAGGGGACGGGAGCCTAGTCCCATGTGGGTCCCTGATGGGTCTAATGATCTGATAATAGGATGGCATGTGTAATGGCCCTTAACGAGAGAACAGATTTATCTCTTCAGCACGTTTGTAGAAAATCTACATATACACTTAGATTAAACAATCTACCTGTAAAAAAAAAAACATGTGGTTTTACACTTGTGCACCAACACAAACACACCCATGTGCATTAATTGAAATTATTCATCTGATAGATCTGCCCACCTGAGTCTTACACACATCTCAGAATAAGCGCACCCATGTACATGGAGAGTAAATCATAATTATAGTGATGAAGAATTCTCTCAGCTCTCTTAATTGAAAGCAAATGGGACCCATGCCTGTCCCCAGTGTCTGATGAGAAGAAAGTTGTCACTAGCTTGCAGTCTGATTGAAACAGCAGCATTCAGAAATTATTCAGAGAAGGAATTTGTTATTTAACTGAATCACATGCAGGGAAGTCACTGTGAGCAGATTACACGAGCTTGAGGTGCCAACAGAAGCACTGAGGAGTAATCTCCCATACCTGTACAAGACATAATAAATATGCATCCATGCACACACACGCGCGCACACGCAACCACATTCATAAACACACTCCCTTCAGGCCAGAGATTCGTAGCCCACCATGTCTACTGAGTCAATATTTCACTCCCAAATGCACACATTAGTGCAGTATCCCTTTCACAAACAAACACACTCTCTCTTTCCTTGCAGGGATTGATTAATCCATAAAAAAGCTCTTTAGCTTCTCCAATCCTTTTCCTCTGAGTAATTACCTCATAAGGACTGTTTTTAACCCATGTCCTTCCAACAGTTTTCTTGCATATTCCCTGATGGCCATGTGAATCTCAGTAGGGGTCAAAGATTGTGTCGGTCCGAGTGGTGGGGATAAGTAGGCAGGAAATGAATCAAGTAAAACCTAAACTGATATCAGTTGAAGAAAATACAGGGAGAAAAACCATATCTGTCAGACTGCCCCCACTCTACCCCTACACCACAAGACCTGGTGACACATTAGTATTGGACCCTGGTTAAATGGTTGACTTTGTCCTCCCTTTATCCATCTATCCATCCAGATGAATGGTAATGACCACAGAGATGAACAGCCCCTGCTGAATTAAACATTTCCTTCCAATGAGAATCTCATTTTCTTCCTTTAGATGGCAAAGCAGGGTGATGTTTTTTCCTCTGGCAGAGATACTTTATCATTGTGCAGCTCATGTGCATTGGAGGTCAATGACACCCACCCAGCATTGTTCTAATATATTCCATCTCAGGGCAAATGAGATGCATTTTGCTGTGAACCTTCAGTCTCAGGGTCAATCCGCAACTGCTCCTGCAATCTATTTGACTGCCAGATTCAGGCTGCTTTTCTGAGAATGTGCCACGTGACTAGTTCCATAATGACTGCAACTGCAGCAAGCCAGGGTCCAATCTCCCTAAAGTGTTACCCAGGAAATCCCTTGTGATTGAAACAGTCCCTCTATCTCCTTTGACTCCTTTGTGTTTCATGTTGAAGCTCACCCAAAGACCATGACCTGATTTGTACTCTTTGCCTTTTTTTTTCTTCCCCTCTTTTCATGACCTCTCTTCTTTCCACTTCTCTCTCCTCCTTCATTGCTCTGTCTTCTCATCTGTCACATATTAGGTCGCCAGCTGACCATCTTCAACAGCCAAGCATTCATCAAAATCGGTGGTGGAGAGAAGGGGCGCCACTTCCAGGGCCAGATCTCAGGCCTGTACTACAACGGCCTGCAGGTCCTCAAACTAGCAGCCGAGGGCGACCCTAACGTCCAGACCCAGGGCAACCTGAGGCTGGTGGGTGACGTGCCCTCGGTGCTGACTACTGACACCACCTCCACCACCCCGCTGGCTGATATGTCCACCACAATCATGGAGACAACCACCACCATGGCCACAACCACCACCCGCAAACAGCGCTCGCCAACCATGAGGGACAGTGTGACACCGGTGAGGAATGATGAGCTGGTGATGCCAGCTTGTTTACCTGGTTCATACAAAAACATGATAGTCAAACAAAAGGCTATTGTTTGAGTCACTGAGGCAGGGAGATATTCTGGTGCTGTGCGGCGATGGACCATTGCCAATTACTTTTAATTGGCTTTTTAAAGTTCCTCCAAAATTCTCAAAGTGCTGAAAACAATATTCTAAAGATTAAACAGCATGGCCAAGTAACCAGATGGCTCTCCTTACATGAGTAGATTTCAAAAGAAATCAGATGTCAGCTGCAAGGTCAAACAGTCACATCCTCAGCTCTGTGTGTATGTGTGTGAGTTTCCCCTTGTTAGCTGTCAGCCACATTCAGATGGTCAAACAGCCCTCAGCCTGAAAGGGAGTCACAGAACAGCATTTTGTGGAGTGTCCTATTAGACCAATCAACACTGCAATTTTGATTTCCTTTAAGAAGATGTGGCTGGCCGGGATGCTAGAAATTACTGCTCATTCAGACAGATCCACAAAGGCTGGAGGAGGGAAAAGAAAAATCCTGGAAAGGAAATCCTGCTGCACAAACGGCACAACAACTTAGGATGCAATAAACTTCTATTTACGAGTCTACTTCATGCGCATTCGAGAGGCTGTGATTTTTCCTCTGATGATTATCCACGTGAGCTAAAGGCACATATTACCATCATGGAAAGCAACAATTAGCAAACGGTAGGGAACCTTTTTTGCCCACATGCAAGAAGATGGAAGAGGCGGGTCATCATAAAAAGACTTAATAACAAGATCCAGGAGGGGAATATGCTCCAGTTCACATCCAGCATCATTAGCTATAAGCTGTGTGCTGTGGAAAAAGACTGTTGTAAAGCATTGTGAAACAAGTGTGATCCAGGTGATCAGAGGAAGCGCTGAAAGCTTGTCTTCCATCCTCATGGATGTACTGTATTCAGCTATTTTTGGCGCTGTAAAGATTTTGTACCTTAATTAGTTGAAAGCTTTAAAAGCTGTCAATTCCATACTTTCAATTTCAACTCTTCTGCATACTTTTATGATGTTGGAGGAAACACAAAAGCATGGTGCCAATTACTAGTGCATTCCTCTTATTCAGTTGTGTTCATTAGCACTGTTCATGTCCACAGAGGCTTATCTGAGATCAGTCAGCGAGCCACTCACACTCTTCCCTGAAAACCGTGATCAGCAGATCCAGAATATATTTAGATCTTAGTCTTTGTCCTTTTATCGTCATCTCAAACCTTCCCATTCTGCCTCATTTTGGGTAAATGTGGCAGTGCCAATTAGACTAAAGTTAAGGTGAAGCTGTTGACACCACTGCACAATTGATGCAAAGTTGTACTGTGAGCACCCAGTTCAAAGAAAACTTTTAGTTTTGCATCAACTTTTTTTTCCTTTCGTGTACATTGATAAAAGTCATTCCTAATGAGGCCTCCATAGGCTCATCAAACTAATACTTTGATGGCAGTTGACAAAATATGAAGGTGGCTGTGTTCAAAAAAAGTTAATCCAAGCACTTGTTTCAGTCATGGTTGATGGTGCCATGGAATTAAAACAAAAAGTTTTGGACCTAAAACCTGTCAGAGCTCCTTTACAGGCAACAGTATCTTGATTGTGCCCAGCTGGCACAATCAGTTGGTCTGTGATTTAGTATTTCTCTCTCTTCTCTTTAAACATGAGATCAGTGGAACATGAATTTAAGATGTGACATGTAGTAGCCACTTGGTTCAATATCTCTGGCCTCCAGACTTCTTGGAGAAAACTGTTTTCCATGTTCAGCATATAGCAAGCTTTAAAAGCAGCTGTCTGTGATGTGAAATTGGCAGTCACAGACAGCCCTGCTTGATAAATTATCCAGAACCATTTTAGGATAGCAGAGGACTCTTGAGTGTTGTCTGCCTTTTGGTTGTTACAAGCCTTAATGTGTATTCCATTTGCTGACTTATGTTTATGTTCGGTCATAAAAAAGCACGGTTCCACCTTTAGAGTGCTTTTTATTGCTAAGACTCTATTTTTTAGATAGTGTACACACATTTTAATGGCTCCATCTTTATGATTATTATGCACCTAGCTCAACCAAGTGTATTGCCACAATAGACAAAAATAGCATTCAGGATATGCGCTGGAGAATCAAAAGATATTACCTATGAGTCACTATGCATGCACTTTAATGATCAAACGGGCAATATTTTTCTGTGTGTAGTAAAAACCTAAAAACATTACTGCTGATCATTCATACAGATGGTCCCAATGTAACTGATTTGTTATTTTGGAATTTGCTGTCACTTTTGAGGTGTTGAATTCCTGGCAAGCTCCTTTGCCCCCCACCCCAAAGAAAAGACAGAATAATAAAAAAATAAAAAAAATTTAAATCTGTGAACACAGTTGTAGCCTAGCAAAATTAGGCAAAAAGTCTTGAAGGGTGGTGGATTACATTGATTTTATAACAGCCGAGAGGCACCAGACTGTATGAAATCATTTATATTTGCTCTTTTAAACACCAGGCTCTATCCTGGGAAAGAGCCTGTGGTGAACTGGAAGTGTTGTTGTTTGTTTTCATATTTGTGGCAGCAACAGCAGTTTGGGGAAAAAAATGGAAGAAAACAGTGTATTTAGTGTGAGCAGTGGTGTGTATCGAAGCTGAACAGACAAGACGGAGCAAAACCCATACACAACTCAAAATCAATCAGAATCACAGACTATCACTGTGCCTAGCTAAAATTTGGGAAACATGAGTCACAATCATACAGTGTATATAAAGACAGGCGTAGCCATTGTGACATTAACAATTGGTTTGTGAAGTCCTATTTTCGAAGGTCGAGCTTGAAGGAGGAGGATCTGACTTAGAAAACCACATGCTTTTATGGTACAGACTTATCAATCCCAAAGTAGGCCCACCCAAAATCATAGCCTGCTTAATCGTCCTTCCTGGCATTGATGTGGACTGTAATTTACAAAATAAGTCTTATGTTGTGTTCAATAAGACTGACACTAGCAATTTAGACCATAAACTCATCAGGAAAGTGTTTACTATGGAACAGACTCTTATACAAGCTGACTTATTTTACAACCAGGATTCATCCTTGTCTGATCATTCCCAGCTAAATCTTCAGTTCAAAGGATTGACAACTGTATTAGAAAATAACTTGGTTCTTTGGTAAAAGATAGAAGGTGAATAACTGTGGCCAGAACTATCATTGACAAGGTCCATTTAGCAGGAAATACTGAATAATGGTGCTTCAGATCCTGTTATGTGCAGCACTAATGGTAGTTGAAAACTAAAGATTAGACTGTTAAGAAAACTAACTTTCTGGGAGAATTTTAGATGAATTCAGAAACTACGGTGTCTTGTTTTTGGTTTTTGTTTGTGGATTTTATTGATGAATCATTTAGCATTTTCTGGTGCTCTAAGTCTATAGGGCTGTTGCACCATCTAGGAGAGTCCCTTAAATCTTATCATTTAAGTATCATTTTGGGTGGTGGTGGTAGCTTGGTTTACTTTAGTGATTTGCTTGTTTTTCCTCAAAATAAAAACTTATTTTCACCTCAAAAAAAGAGTGCAAAAAGAGGAGGCACTCAAGGAACTACACGATGCCAGACACCTCCTGTCTGTTCAGTGGCCTAGTCTGGCCCATATATTTGAAATACAAGAATTACAAGTACATGACAATTATTTGGACTGTGCATCATGTTTTAAAGCCAAAATGTGAGCTGTAAACAAAAAACACCCTCTAGGCCAGGGGTGTCAAACATAGAATCGGCCCGGCACAGACTCCAATCGGGCCTGACGTCTTTGGAAAATGTGAAGGAGGGCATAAATTTTGGACTTTTAACTATATTTTCATAAATTTTCATAAATTTTACAGCTTGATAAAGACCTCCCCCACACCCATTTATACTACAGTAATAAAGTAATAGATAAACAATTAGATGACAGAACAGTTCCTGGTGTTTTTCACCATTACTATAGAAATGTCTGGCTTTTGGGGTTTTTGTTTTTTTTGTTTTTTTACAATGTATCAACAGTAAAACAAATAAATAAATAAAATATGACATTTTCTGTGAATTAACAAAAATTTCCCACTTTATAATTACAGTCTGGGCAATGAGCTACCAGAACTTTTTCTGTAATTTTATGCATTTCTTTCTTACAATTTAGGCCCAAAACGTCATGCTGGCAGCAGCATTTCTTTCTCATGTAGAAAAACCGAGACATACTGTTGACATTGCACTTCTTTTTCTTATAGATATCTCAAGGATTAAATGTGCAGTTAAACTTCTGTACACCAACAGAAAGGGGAGTTTCACTGGTCCATCCCATTTAAGATCAAAGTGGGCTGTATGCGGCCCACAATGTAAAATGAGTTTGACATCCCTGCTCAAGACCCTGCATCAAATATATTTATATATATTATATATATATTTGTCATAGCCATGTGGTCAGATTAAGAATTGTTGCCCGACTCTTTCTTTTTCATGTTCTTCAGATAGATAAAAACCAAATGTGGCAATGGTATTTTAATGCAGAGTGGGAGAAACTGACTCTATACTATGGAGTTCTAATGACTATACACTGGTACCCACCGCGACACAGTGGAGATAGGAGACAGGCCAGGGTGGCAAAAAGCAAGCAAGCGGAAACCTAAATTTCAATTTCTCCAAAAGCTCTGAGCTACCCGCCGTGCTGTAGCTTTGATCATAGTGGAATAATGTGCTTTGATGCTTAGAATAAAAGATCTACCTTTTGATGTGCATGTGGGGGTCTGATTTATTCTTCTTTTTACCCCTTGATACTGTGGGTTTCCATGAAACAGTTGGAAGTCATCACTTGTCTCAATCTGACCCAAATTTGGTGTCAGGATGTTATAAAACTAAGATCACAAGCCTCGCCTTTGCTGCTGTCTTAAGCTGAGAGCACTCCCAGGTGTTTCTCATCTCTCTCTGATTTGTCTGGACGGATGCAAGATGGTTCAAAATCCTTGTGGATTCTGTTTGGAGATAGTCAGTGGTGCTACTGTTGGCTGCTTTGGCTGTTAGAGGGGGTCAGGTTGTGAATTGGGGTTTAAAAGTGTGTCACAGATGTTGCACTAAATAACAGCCATGATAACTCCAGGAGGCTGAAACAGCCTTTTGACATTCAATCAGTAAGACATTGTGCTTTAAAAACTCTTTTTTTTTCTTTTTTAAACTATAATGGCTGCAAACACTGCCTGATGTGTGCATTTATTGATGCCCTGGTTGTTTAATTTAAAGGAGTGCACATTTTAAAAGATTCATTATGTGCTGTTTATATTGAGTTAGAAAAAGTGAAGCAGCTGCATGGATGGAATAAAAATGTAAGTGCATATTTGATGGAGATGTTGCTGGGAAACTGAAACAGGATCATTAGGCCCATTTGACAGAGCTAGGTGATGTGAACACACACACAAACTGACACAATGTAATTAATAAATGATTATGCCCGTGCCATGGATTAATAACAGAGAGAAAACTCTGCGAAGCAGTGTGGCACTTGAATCAATTATGCTGATAAAAGCCCTCCATTTTCTATCGGATGACCCCATCTTGAATAACAACTAGAGGCTGAGAGGAGGCGAGGGCAGGAGGTTTGGGTGTCTAGACATGCAGCTGTGTGAGTCATGCAGTAGTGAGGACAAACCTGGGCTACTAAATTGGAACCACCTTGTCAGATTTAATCTGTTTTCATTTCAAGACCCCCGCTGTTGTACCCGCTGTACTTCTAAACCCAGCACAACAGACATCATGTCTACTGTTTTCTTTATCACATACTTCAAATGTCTACAAGCTCTAGGTCAAAAATAATATTCTTAGAAATGGGGATAATCTATTGTATATGCTGAAAAGTAAAAACAGTTGTGCAATAGAGCCTCCAATGTCTGACTCTTTTGCCCACACAAAAGAGTTTACGTACTGTTTCGACAAGCTGCACCTCTTTGATTGGTGATGTTGGGTCAGAAAGAGATTGTTTCACTTTGGTTTCCCTCGAGCTCTCCATCTTTTCTTACATAAGTACACACGGGCACTACTCATAAAGCACTGCCACCTCCATATTTTCAGCACTTTTACCACAACTATCAGACTGCTCAACAATAAATCTTCATGTTGTAACTAAGTTACAGATACGAGTTATCACCAAAAGTTTGCTTCTCATACTGTAGCTGCATTAGCTTCTGTGATACTAGGCATCGGTGGAGCCGAAGACCTTCACTGTGACTTCCAGAGACTCTTAATCCGCTTAGATATTCTGTGTATCCTCTACACAAATAAAATTTGTCCTGACTGTATCTCCTCTCCTCCCTCTCTGTTCTTCCAGAATACAGACGACCTCCTGGTAGCATCAGCTGAATGTCCTAGCGATGACGAAGATTTGGAGGAGTGTGAGCCTGGAAATGGTGAGTCAGCTCAGGGAGTTCTGCCTTCATTGTATTTTATCTGGAAACAAAGTCAGCCTGAAACCAAAAAAGCAGACTTACCTAGACTACTGCAATGTTACTTTCTCCATTTCTAAATGATACTTTGTGACTGCACTGCCCCCCCGTATGCAGCTCTGATTGGCCAGATGTGTACTCCCCAAGCCTTTTTTCTTGTTGGTTTTTAAAGCAGCAGGCAGTTAGCAGCATTGTGGTCTGTCAATTGCTCAGCCAAATGGTCATGCCTGGCATTTTCCCAGCTGTTGCACCAATATCCTGCCCCGACTTTAACAGGGCAGGACAGTTCCAACATAGAAAACACAGCTTGTTCTGCATGGTGCACAGCTGTAGCTTGACAGACCTGGTGGCTGAGGCACTGTTAGTGTGAACAACGGGTCAAGCAATGTTCTGACATTATGTCAGAAGGTGGAAGTTAAAGGCCATGTGTTTTACTCCTTGCCACTGTGGTTTCTGGTGCTAATAGGCTGACCATATTTGAAAACTGCCAAGAACCACGTTTGTTCAGTGAAGAAGTGTGATTCAAGTTACTCCTACAGCTACAAGTCAGAGTCCAAAAATATGAAAATCCTCATTTAGTTATATTTTTTTCCTGAAAGATCCTGAGTGGTAAGATCTTTATTGCTAAATGGGTTCAGAGATTTGACTGGTGTGGGCGGGATGAAACCTTTAATCAAAACAGAGCCAGTATACATGCCACTATGATGCCAATGTCAAAGAATTAAAATAATGAAGAAAATACTGATGACACCTGAATAAGTCTATAATGCCCTGCTAGCAATTACAAGCCACAAGCTGAGTGTGGTTTTATGTGAAGGATGAGTTTAACACATCACCATGAATCTCATTCAGTTGGACCAATAAATTATGAATAAATATTCAGATTTGCCTCAAACGTACCTTAAAGTTCTGAGGGTGAAGCTATAGCAGCACATGCTATATGATATGATTTTAAAAAAGGAAAAAAGAAGAGAATCACCATCATGTACAGTGCTTAACAAATGTATTAGACCACCTGTCATAAAAATCTGTCAAAAACTTGTTTAAAATTCAGAAATTATATTGTTATTTATTAGGTAAATACACTGAACTCATGTTTTTATAACCAAATTTCAGCCAGCGCACTGGACTTCTCTGAGAAGTCAGAAATTCATCAAGCCTAACATTCAACCACTGAAATTAAACCTTCTGTTCAGTAATGCAAGTAAATAACAGTAATTTGGCATCTTAATCCAAAAATAATATTGTGCTTTACTATTCTTTTCTTTTTTTTTTTCTTTTTTTTTGGTAAAACAGTACATTTGAAAATTCATGAATAACAATAATTATATTTTAGGATTAAAAATATCATTTCGATTAAAGAATTTGCTCATACTGGTGGATTAACCCTTACAGAAACATAAAAAATGATTTTGTTAATTACCAATACTGTTAATTTAGGGCAGCTGTGGCATAAACCTTACACTTGGTGGTGGTCTAATAAATTTGTTAAGCACTGTATGTCTGTGCAAAGCACTTCAGTTTCCTTGAATAACTGTCTAAAAGTTTTTCACAGTATTGTGGATTAGTGGTTTGACTGCTGGACTGTAAATGGCAACAGATTACAACATATATCAGTATGTTTGTGGTAGGAGAAACTGATCTGAACCTGTGCTGAGAAACTTGAGTGTAGCATTTTCCTGCGGTTTTCTCTGTAGGTGGTTGGGACCGAAATAGAGACTCAATCCCCCTCTTATCAAAAGGAGAAATGAGAGGGTTTTTTTTGGTGAATGCTATGTCCAGGCTTAATCTCCCATGAGGAAATGCAACTCACTCTCTCTCTTTCTCTCGTATGCCCACACAAACACCCATTCGGTGTCTGACATGCTCACCTTTCCAGATAGGCGCTTGTCTCTCTCACTCTGTGGGTGTAAAGTTTTCTCTCTGCTGCCGACTCTCCTGAGCAACAATAAACACGCTTGTGCGTACACACGCACGTGCTCCGTATCACACCTTCCAGATGCCATGAGCGTTCCAGTGAAGCAAGCCAGCGGGGTCGGATAAGACTCTGTGAAAACTGTGGACAAGGAGAGAAGAATCAACATTGTCTGCAGAGCATGTTCCCCCTCCATCACTGCTGCACAAACACAGGCCCTTAGTCATTGTGTGATAGGACCAATTCCCAGTGTTTTCAATTACATGTGAGTGTTCAGCTCGCTGTTATTGAACTGCCTTCAGGAAGGAGAGAAAATTTTAAGCGCAGCTGTGGATTTTCTATTAAGCAAAGCCAGATATGACAGTTATGAATTCATGGGGATCAATACAACTTCTTATATACAACCAGTTGAGTTCCATCTGCTTTACAGATGTGCTTACCTGAAGCTGTAGCACTACAACACTGGTGGAGGAGCGTTTTGGCTGTGTCATGCTAAATGAGAGTCCTCAACGTGAAACGCTCAGACAGTGATTGAGGGGTAGTTGTTGTTGCACATTTGCTGACAAGCTCAGAGTGGATGCAAAATAGACAAAAGCACAGGGTGCAGAGAAAAAAACCTGAGGAAGAGATGAGCGGGAAAGAGCGAGAAGGACTGACCTTCATTGAGATGTGCATCACGTTCCTTTGCGCTCAAAGCAGAACAGAGAAATGGGGAGAGGAGAGAAGCGGAGGTACAGAGGGAGCCTGCGAGAGAGAAGGAAGAGGAAGTGAAGGAGAGAGTGTGCAGAGTGAAATTCCCATGAACGATTCCTGGCTTTCCCACCCGGCTAATTAAACTTTGACTGTTAGAGAGCCTTAATTACATCACCCAATTAGAGCTATGGTTTTGATCCTTCAGTGTTTGTAACGAGTCTCTGTCAGAAGGGTGACAAGTCTGAGGAAGTGTGGACCTGGATTACAAAGCTCAATATACCGAGGAGAAAATGAACACACAGGAAAGACTCTCCGAACATATTTGCATATCAACACTCATTTGCTACACATACAGTAACTATAATTCACAATAACACGCAATTTTCAGATTATATCCATCCAACACAGCCTGCTCATTAAAGCTCTGTCATTTTGTCGCCATATATCGCATTCTGTCTTTTCTCTACCCCAGCATGACCTCACTTTGCTTTTCTCTCACTTACCTCCAAGCTACTTATCAGTCCCAGGATGTTGTAGGCTCTATATCGGTTTTACTCTGACAAGATCAGAGCTTTGAGGAGCTCCTCAATAATTCATCAGACAGCATGCTATGGAGACAACCTGCGAATTGCTCTTCTTAGGTTGAGGAGTGAAAATAAGAGATTGGGTGATAGATGAGGGATGACCTGGAGCCACTCGGCCCCCCCACATTCAGTGTGACTCAGAGCCAAGTCGATGGGTTTGGGTGTTAGTTATTTGTCAGGGTGATGCTTTATTGATCTCTCTTAGCTAGTAACAGGCCCAGGTTTATCATATGGGTTCCACAGGTTGGATGCTGGGCAGTGTGACTGCTTGAACCTGCATGACTGGATGATTTCTAAGCAATACATCATTCTTTCGGGGTTCAGAGAAGCATTACTGCCCAAGCCTCTGCCACTACCCTGTCTGATTGGTCAGATTTAGAGGGATTCTTCTGATTTAACCATTTTCTGCAGAAATAATACTGCAGTTGACTGAAGATTGCACCAACACCAGGATGAATGCTTGAGTTTGTGTTATAATGGTGCAATGACGATTTCCCGGTGGGACAGAAAGGTGATCAGTTCGATTCGATTCAGTTCAGTTCAATTCAGTTTTATTTATATAGCGCCAATTCACAACAACAGTCACCTCAAGGCAATTACGTAACAATTTGTGTGAATTGTTTCTTATATAGCACCATTCAACAACCAAGTGCTTTAAATGATATAAAAGAAACATAAAGCAATATAATGAGACACAAAAAGGATTAGAAACAAATATTTAATATAAAAGGGACACAAAAATTGACTCAAAAAAGTATAAATATGAATTTAACTAATGATTGTTATTTTTCTTTATACATATCTGATATCACCACTTTACCTCAAAAAGCAAAGCAATTTAGGGTATTATCTTTAATTAGGAGATTTGTTTTACTGTACCAAAAATATGGATTATAGACTTAGTCAGGATACCCAGTTACTGCAGAGGTGCTCAGTCACCCTAGTCACAAAACCGAAGAATGCATTAGTCAACATTATTCACGTGCCTGTAACCATTTTATTTCATTACTGGTCAATGGTGCATTTTGTCATTTATAAAGAAAAATATTCTGCAAAGTACACAAAATGGCTTTGAAATTATAATTAGAATCAAATGTTAACCCAGAGCTGTTTACGGAGAATGCGCTCCTTTTCCTTGTGCCTCATTCTGAGTAGGTAATCTGGATACTCTCACTTCAAATTCTAAACAAATGCCCTCTGGAGCACCATGGAGAAGCACTGGTTTGCAGATTGTCTGAACCTCCTAACCTGGTAATGTCTTTTTAAAATTAATTTCCCATGTCTTGAATTTCACAGAAGTTTAGCTTTACCACAGATGTGCTCAAAGGATACTTGGATGCTGCAACATGGTAAGAGGTAAAAAATAAAAAATAAAAAATGTGCCCAATGCAAAAGTGGGAAGGGGTGTAGGGGTAGATTCTCTGTGCATGTGTGAGAATTCTACCAGTGAAGCTGAAACAACAGACAGACCAGAAAACTAAATCCAGCTAGCTTCATGGAGATAATCCAGGTGCTAGAGCACTGTAGGGAGGAGACTTTGACTGCTGCCAATATGTGACTCTCAGTGAGACACAATATGAGCAGTGCATCATATCCTTTTTGTCAAAATAAGTCACTTTACCCGAGAGCAGCAGCAGCAAATGCAGCATTCGTGAACAGTTTATGGAGCCCCACGTAAGAAGAAGCAGGTTTGTTCCATGCACCGATTATAGGGCCATAATTGTACCTATTGTAGCAGGATTCACAAGCAAGCAAGGGATAATATATTATGCTCGGACACGCTGTTAGATTTTCCATCTGCAGCCTAATCGAACCTGAATTACAGAATGCTCAAACTCCAAACAACCTTTTTGCTCTAAATATTTCAAATGGATGTGAGCGGGGCGACGTGATCAGCAGAATAATGATGCTTGTCAGGAGACCGACGTGGATGCATCAGTATCCATCTGCCCTGTGCTTATTTTGAGTAAATAGGAGGGGTGAGGGTGACTCATACTGGCAACGCAGTGGAGATGCATGTGGGTAAAGATAAAGAAATTTCATCATGTGGACTAAACGTCTGCCTCAGCTGTTCAAATCAACAGAGTCAAACTCAATCAATCAGGCTGAATATCTGAGTCTCTCTCGCTTTAACGCTGAAATGACAGAGTCAAGAATGTTAGAAAGAGACACCCACACATGGGAATTATGCCTGTTTTTTGCATCAGAACTGGTCTCAGTAAATCCCGGTTTGGGTTTGATGGCTTTGATGTAAAATAATGGCGATAACGCAGCCGGCATCATGTTAAATATACCTAAATATTTTATGCTCACTTTCCTGGGTTTCCTCTGGTTTACATCAGTCTGTGGTTCTTGGCAGCTTTCAGCAGGAGAACACATGTAGACACATTTGTGACATGTACCCCCCACACACCTCCCCACCTGGCTGTTAACAGAAGCACCAGAGCTGCATACAGGGGACAAAACAGGGTGCGGTGTTGGAGAGCCAATTGAAGTTGCTGATTGGTTTAAAATTGGTGCAGTAGGCTTAGGTCACACAACAGGAAATGAAAAGATGTTTCACTTGATAACTGCCTGGAGGTCTGACATGTGGCTCACTCTGTGTATGAGGGCTGAGGTTCGTTATTTTGCTAGTAGCCACTGCCTGCCAGTCATATGGGATGATGCCATGAGGCCTTCAGGCTTTGGCTCCTAAAAACTAAGAGGACAGCAGAGCGATGTGGGTCACTTGCTTAAACAATCCTTTCTATGTACACTTGTGTATAATATCTCTTTGCCTCCCATAAATATTTAATAATCCCTTTAAAGCATCGTTCTGAGGGGCTCCTATAAGCCAGACTTTAAGCAGAGAATCACAGTGTTCCTGATTCCTGAGGATTACATTAAATGTTTATTGTAACAAGGACATCTATTTGCAATGTCAGCCGCATGTACAGTAAGTAGGACACACTGTGAGTGGAGGTAGCTCCTCAGTAATGGGCAGGCTGCACACCGAGCAGCAGGTATAAAGCTTGAAATTGCACTTGCAGCATCTGTGCCACACAGACAGACGGCAGAGTAAAGATAGTGGCACTAACATCTCGTCACCCCCAGTCACACATGCATCCCGTATCTCTAAGAAATTATCTTCTCTGTGTCCCCAAATTGTTGGCTTTTTTCCCCTCCTTCTCAAGTGACTTTGACAAGTTATTTCCCAAAACCAAAGATTTCATTTTTTTTCTTTTAACGCACTGGGGAAATCCTACTCCAAGTGGCTCTTCTTTGTTCCTCAAACGTGCCACCACACTCTGCTGTCCTCTTGCCTTCAAGGTGAAACTCATCCCTCAAACACAGAAAGTAAATATATTGGAGAGAAATAACTTGAGCATTGCCATGGAAACTAGCCTTTCCAGTAGTGGTGGTGAAATAATAAGTTAGAAAGGTTGAAGAATTACTAAGTTTCTTTCTCCTTTACAGCTCTCACATTTTGCTTTATTTCAAGGCGTGTTTCTCTCAAGTGTGTTGTTATATGCTGATATGTCGCAGTGGCTTTGTTAACCCAATGCATTACCTTTTTTTTAACAAAGCCTTTGCCATTCTTTAAGTGAAAATGTGGGGTTGTGTAACTGACCAAGGGGTTTGGGGTGTTTGAGCGCTGCTGAGCTGAATAAAAGCCACAGAGGAATTAATAATAATCCCAGAACCTCCTATTAACCCCCCCCCCCTTCATTCCTGAACTGCCTTATCCAGTCTCTCTCTCCCACTGAGTCACCCTGGTTTACCTCATCAATCGAACACAGAGCCAGAGTCATGATTTTATGCTGGTGATGTTGGCATTTCTTTGCTTATGTTTTGCTGTTACCTTCCCTTTTGTCCCCCTCCAAGATGTGCTGTAATCTAATTCCCTCTGCAATATTTCTCAACTGTTTCCTTTACTGACCCTTTTGCAACCTTGAACAGAAAATTGAGTGTGTAAATTTACTGCTACTAATATTCTATGTCCTGTTAACACACTCCCAATATGTCTAACCATTTCAGTCTACGATAGAAGGATTCCTCTTAAATGCACCTTTTTCCCTGATAATCTGTTTGGTGCTTATTTCATATTGGGCTAAAAATCTGATTACATAACTGAAGCTTGAATTGAAATTCTGTCTCATTAAGACCTTTTTTTAAGTGTTATTTGTGTTGATGGCTGTTTGAAAAGAACATCATTCCCCCATGTTTAACGTGTGGTGTTTGGGAGGGAAGTGGGCATGTGGGAGTCATGGAAAAAAAAAAAACTGAGCAGTATTATTTAATACTCTGTTACTCAGTGTGCTGTAGTGTTGTGCACTGAGAGTTTGGGTTAAGAATTAGAGGGATCAGTTTTCTGCAGTCGCTCCTGAGGGTTTGCATACAGATTAAGCTAATTAGAAATGAGCCATAGAAGCCACCATGCCCAAAAGGGGAAAATAGGATTGAGACAATTCTTCATGAGAATTTTGGGGAACAGTGAATAATGCAACAATACTTT
>VUQS01074895.1:0-35304 GCA_015108495.1 Heterochromis multidens
ACATAAACTGTTCAGACTGCTGCCTTCAGGCAGGCACTACAGAGTGCTGCTTGCAAAAACCAGACGCCACAGAGACAGTTTCTTCCCCCAGGCTGTCTCTCTGATGAACACTGTGACATAACCCAGTGTTATATCATTCAGGTTATATGCACATTGCACCTATAGTTTGTATAGTTTCTTAAGACTTTCTGTAACTTGTTTTTTCTCACTTTTTATCTATATCTATCTATCTATCTATATCTATATATTGTATATATTTCCTATTTTAAAAAACATTTCTTTTTTTGCATGCAGAGAGCAAAGTGAACCGGAGTCAAATTCTTTGTTTGTGTGCACAAACATGGTCAAATAAAGATAATTCTGATTCTGGAGCCTAACATAAGCTGGCATAATGTTAGCTTATAACCAGCTGTTTACATTTGTTTACATATTCCACCCTCCGTGTTCCAGATGTTGCATCGGGAGATTCACCATTTTCTGCGAGTAGTCTCCTCTGCCTTTCAGTAGGCCTATATCATACGATTTGACCAGATTAAAGACTTTGTGGAAAAAGCCGGTTGTTACCTCCAGTTCATGCAAGTGCAGAGGCTCTTAATTTGCATATAATTGCACATAATTTGCATTGTTATCTGAAGATAATATCGACACGTGTTTGCATGAACTCGAGACAGCAACCTTCTTTTCATGCGAAGTCTTTAATCTGGTCAAATCGTATGATATGCCGATGCAACATCTGGAACACGGAGAGTGGAACATGTAAACAAATCTAACCAGTTAACATAAAAACCAGTTAACCTGGAACACCGGCTCTTGTCAGCTGTCTGGAGACGTCTAATTTGGTGACAATAAGTAATTGTGACAATACTGGGAATAAATAAACATGTTCATGCTCGTTTTCGTGTGTTAGATCCCTGGCCTCAGTTCAGGAGATGAGGCTTGAGGTGAGCAGGAAGAAGATGAGGTGGAGATGTGGGAGGAGAAGGGCAGTGGTGGAGGAGGCAGATGAAGAGGAGGAGAAGTAGATGATGAAAATATAAAAGTACAAATTTTAAATGGTCATATATAGTTTGGAATAGCTATTTGCAATTTTTAAATTAAAACTAATTTATAATTGACACTTTAAAGAAGTTTTTAAACTAAATTGAGTTGTTTAGAATGATTATCAGATTTCCCCTTTCTTTTGGAATTCTCAGGAATTGGGACGATTCTAATAGAATTCTATTGGTGTATAGAGAGATAAACCATATAACTGCATTATGTTAGATCTTGCATTCTTCAGTATAACAATTAACATTATAGACTGCAATAGATGCAGAGGGAACAGTTCTAATAGCCTGACTAATGGCTGAGCAGCAGATTTGTATTAGACTCTTATTCAAGTGGTTGTTTTTAAAAGTGGAATTACAAAACAGTTAGTATAAAGAGCTGCAGGTGTTGGTGAATTCAACATTTTGTCACACAAAAGTTAATGAACTCTCTGGGAAAGGACAGCATGTATAAGAAACTATTTCTATCTGTGCTTGCACTTGCAAAACTACTGTTACTGATACATTTGCATGATTATTAAGCATTGATTGGCTTATTTCTCTGTCCCATACATAAAATTCATCAGACCCCCCCAAAGCCGCTTAATGTTGCATCTAGCAGCAGATAACTTAAATCCACCTCTGAAGAAGGAATTACAACATCAGTGACAAATCTCTTCAGTACACCACACCCTAAACCCATCTCAAACTCTGCAGGGATTGTCGACTCAAAAAGGCAAACAATAAAATCATGTCTTCCCATTAGAGATGTATAAATCAAGTAATTAAAACAGAAATCTCATAATTAGATAATATGAAGAATATGAAGAATAAGAATTGCCTTAATATCTAATAAAAATTATTCTTTGTCATTAAAAATGTAGCTTTATGTTTATTAAACTTCATGAGTCAGGTGCCTTCAAATGCCAGTGGTACTATAGGAATTTAAAGTTTTATTTTAAAACAAAGTTCCAGGCAGTAAAAGGGAGTTTTTAAAGCATTAGCCTCTGCAGATATATTACGGTCGTTTTGTGCTATAGTAGCAGTAAAAAGCATACTTATTGCTCCCTTTAAGGGATAGTTGGGGTCTCTAATGAGTTTGTCTATATTGTTGTGGACTGGAAGTCTTTTCTCTCATCCTGAAACTCAGCTCAGAATCACTGCCTGAAAGGAAACTTGTTAGGACTATTTTGGAAGCTATCCACCACATTTTATTTATTTTATTTTTTAGTTTTACTAACCTTGCTAACAAGTACTTGAAGCACTTTAATATTCAGAAACTTAAGTGCTATTTAGCTGGAATCCAAGGACTTTTGGATTGATCAGAATAGTGTTCTTAATTTTTGTTATCTGCCTAAAATTACCCATCAATTCCTTTGATGCACAAATTAAACAAACAGAACTGCAAAAGCTAATTGAAAATCAAATGCCGCATTTCAACATGAGACCTTGTATGATGAGATAAAGGCAAAAATCTAAGACTGCAGTTGTTGCATAATTATTACTGGTGAGATCCCTGCAGGCTGAAATGTTTAATCATACAAACAAAACATCTGCTTTCCCTTCACATTCTTCTCTCTGCTTTAACACCTCTTGCATTCCTAACTCTGTTTTATTTCACATATTCACAATTATTTTAGCCTGCTTCACAGGTCTGGTGATTACCACTGGATTGTGCCAGTGTCCCTGGCTGCAGTCCTGACCTTAACTTCATTGTTTGGTGGATTAATCTGCCAGCAGGTCATGTTTCTGCCTTCCCTTTTGCTCCAGCTACACAGTGTTAACAGTGCATCAGACTGGGCAGCACTGTCACCATTTCTTTAGGCTATATTGTGATGATTCACATGAGTGAGCCATTAGGAAATGGATGTTTTCATGACCCTGTGAGGAGAAGAGCGAGTGGGTTGAAAGTGCAGGCTTTCTGAAAGGCAGGTGCCCTAAAAGCCCACATAGCATCTCTGTATGTGTGAGGCAGATAAATTGTAGAAACGATTTGATAGAGCCATCTTTTTAATTGTCTTTAGGCTCCTTTTTGTGGCTGACTTGTTAAAAAGCCTAGAGTGTGTCTATAGTGTGATTTGTAAAAATAGAATCTACTTAATATAAATAAAACAACAAGAGTTGTTAGGCTGCTTTTTCATGGATAAACCCTCAGACAAGGATCCAGTTCTCCATCTCTTGTTTGGACAGCCCTGTTAGGCATTCAGCCTGTTAAGAGCTCTGTGAAAACATGAGAAACACTTAGTCCTTGTGAGGAAGGATCCGTTGTTTACAAAATGCCTGTGCTTTTAAGGATGCTACGTGTTTTTCTTCCTTTGACTTAGAAAAGCTTTGGGGAAAAAAGGTCCAAGGAGCTAAGAGCAACGCTCTCTGATCTTCTCCATTTAAATCTTTAAAAGGGCATCTTTAGCTCAATGTGTTTATTACACCTCTTTTTATGTTTGACTTTATGAGCATATTCAACTTCTTTCTCCTGCTAAGGCTTTAGTTGGCTGGGCAAGCAGCCACAACACAGTCAGGACCACATCACTAGGCTGGTATCCCTCCCACTGAGAGCCTGAGGTTTGCCATGAGCCTGACCCATCACACACTCAAGAAGAAGCGGCAGTGCCAAAGAGTTTATAGAAGTCCACATGGGAGATGCCTGAGGGGAAATTACCAGTCCTACTCCTCCTCTGCGCTTTTGTACATGCTGCCTATCTTCCCTTTCCCTGCACTCTCCTACACTGTACAGGCGTGGCTGGGGCCCCCACAGGGACCCATTTGCCTTCTATAAAGCCTATTGCTATGGAAATTGTGTGTAATTTCAGGGGCTGTTAACAGTGCGAGTGCGGGCGTGCATATAGAGCACTACTATCATCACACTGGAGCAGAAGATCACCCAGGGCAGAATCTCATATTTGTTGCTCCTTTGCTAGTCTTTTCCCCGCCAACATGACATGCATCACTTGATGCTAGCAGAATAAGGAATGGATAGTCTAGGGAGTGGGCTGCTGGGGAAGGGAGATGAGAGGTGGATTGACTGAGAGGGAAAATTGAGGAGGAGACTACAGTTCTAAGCATATGTGTCACAGAGAAAAAGAGAGTGTTTAGAAACAGAGGAGATTGGAATATTATATGAGAGATGGAAGAATCAAAAGAAAGAGTGAAAGGGATAGTGGAATGGGATTCGAAGAGAGAGGAGCCTAAATCAATATTTATACTGTGAGGCGAGACAATTCTGAAGCAGTAATTAAATTGGTGTGTCATATTTCATTCCACTACTAGGCAAGCTTGCATGCAAATGATCCAAAAGGCCTCGTTTTCAAGTGGATTTCATTTCTTTTATGACAGCGAATAGAATTGTGCAGCCAGAGAAAAATAAAATACTACTTCAGTATTCATGAGCCTATTGTTGGGAACTTGGGGACTATTCAACTGCAATTCAGTAGGGGGGTGGGGGTGCAGTCACTGTAAAGCGTTTACACTAAAACGAGAGACTAGGTGGGGGAAGCAAATCAATTTGAATGATGATTAGTGAAATGAGGCAACACTGTCGCTGATTGGAAACACGGTCTGATTCTCAACATCGCCTCCCCTCCTCCCTTCTCTGGAGTCAAGAAGAATGAATAAAACATATCAAAGTAAATGTTGCACTGGAGCACTGCTTGTGCAGATATTTTGGGTCAGACGCAGCCTCCTTTAATCATTTAGTAGCTACATACCCCCTGTCAATTATACAAATATGATAGTTTACAATTTGAATATCTACTTCAGGACTGAATTAGCTAGTTATCTTATCCAGGAAATTGGAAGGGTGACTCTGGAAGGTGACCACCCTTCTATAAACCCTGCCACCAGTATTTACAGTATGTGTTAGTTTCAGGTGCCTGCCTCCCTATTGCAGTGCTCTGCACTTCTGACAAATGGAATTTTAGGGGCAACAACAAAACACAGCTGTGCTCTGCGTAGCCAATTAAAAGTTTCCCTTCCACCTCTTTGCCTCTCAGTATTGGCTGTTCTCTTTCAGTTTCAACTCTATGGTGCAAGAAAAGGGATCAAAAGATAGAAGAGGACATCCAAAGCACAGCATCAGTGATTTTTTTAACTAACCAAAATTGCTTTTCTGTACCTTTCTCCATTCTTACCCAGTCTATTCAGCCTCCTGTGAGGGGAAAAAAAAAATCACCCTGACCTATGTGTGCTTGCAGAGGCACTAAATGGCAAGGGATGGAAAGCCTCTGGAGTGGTGCCACCTTCAGAGCACAGCTTCTGCCAGTGGCATCTGAAGTGCTGCCAATGGGAAACACAACATTAACGTCTACAGCGGTGGAAAGAACAACAGCTGCTTATGTTGTGTATTCCTCTGCCAGCACCCATAGGGAAAAAAAGGATGTCAGATATGAAGGTGCTTCTGAAGACTGCTGGAATTTTTGTGTTTGCTTCTTACATGCAAGACGTGCATGTAGGAAGCACAGTATTAACAGTCACAGAAAATAACAATCCATATGGCAGTGGTAGAAAATTTATTTGGAATCTCGGAATAAGGACAAGTAAAAGTCATGCATTTATGCATTTTTAAAATCTTGAAATTAAATTTACTGGAATATTACTGACAAAAGGAGTACTCTCTTTAAAACTATATGATCACATTACTGCATGTGTTATATTAGTGGACTGTTACTAACAGTCCAAATATAATCAACCTTTTTGTACTGTATCTGGAAAAGTATAGAATACACTACAAGATATAATGATAGAAATATACAGTATTTTCATCAGAAGTATCAAACACTGATAGTTCAATACTTCATGGACAATAATATTTAATCTGTAAATTATAATTAAATAAAAATTTAAGAAGATAATGTTAGATTATCCAGAATGTGATTAGAAGACCAACCCTTTTAAATAAGACAATTCAGAAATATTTTTCGAAAGGCAAGTCACAGGAACCCTAATAACCAGGACCAGCTGATGCTGGTGGAAGTTAACATACTACATATTACATAAATGCAGAAAAAAGTTAATCCTTGTAACACCACCAATACCCTGAGGGATAATCACTCTGCTGGTGTTTCGACAAGCTGATAACACTTCATGCATGGCTTGTTGCTTTGTCAGGAGCGGCCAGCCGGAAGAATGACACATCTTCTCATTAATGTGAAGAACATATGTGAACGCACACAGCTGCTAGACACGAGGTCTGGTGCGTGGTCGCCATCGGCAAGCCCTCTGCTGTTTGCTGGTACAGCTGAGACTGAGGAGGAAGCTTGAGCACTCACTGTGACACTGCAGGGTGAAACACAGAAGTCTTAATTTCTCCATAAAAAGCTTTAATGACATGCAGCTCAAAAAAACATATTGGATCATTAAATTTTTCTACTAGCCTCCTTTCTTGTAGTCACGAAGGGCTGCTGCTTCACTGAGTGGCAGACACAAAAGCAACTGACAATCATTCACATTCATTTATTCATGTGAGTGATCGTTGCTTAATGGCAATTGTATGTCTTTGAACAGCAGGAGGAAATACTGTGAACATGAGCGTGCAATTTCCCATACTGTCGTTCTTTGAGCCACCATGACAACGAAACTCCTAAAAACCATAATTGTAATATTAGCATTTTTCATTCACATTTGGGCAGTCAAACTCTAGATGGCACTGGAGACCCAGTGGAGTGTTTCCCCCTGTGTTTGTGTGCGTGTGTGTGGAGCATGTGTGCATGTGAATGTGTGTGCATGAAAGCACGTCTGTGTCTGCATCTGTGAGTATGCCTCCCAGATTCAATTATTCATCATTTCCAGTGCAAATATGGTTTGGCTTTTCTATGTCTCTTCTTTCTTTTTTTTCTTCCAGTTTTGTTTATTATTTATTATGCTGAGACTCACAATGTTTGGGTAGAATAGAAAGCCGGGTAGCAATAATGTCACTGCGTGGGTGTTATAATTATGTTCAGATGCAAACACAGGAAAAGGTATTGGCCGAATGTTGCAGTACCCGGTGCTGGCTAGTCAGACACATTTGTTTGCCTCGTGTTGCACTGATAGCCAGCATCTGCAGAGTGCATTATTTCACCAATAATCGAGAGACATGATTCTCAAATACTGTATCTGTCTCTGTCTTGAAATCTGCCAGTATATCATCCAGCATGTTCCCACACTCCTCTATGGTAACGATTCATTTAGCTCTTTCCATTCATGTTTTTCTTTCTGTGAGGGGGATTTCACATGTAAAGAATTATTCATAATGACATATTGACTTTGGAAAGAGGCTTTCTATCTATGTAAAATTCATGAGTCACTCAGCACCCATGGTAAATACATTTATTGATCGTCATGCCTTGCCATGGATCTTGAGGGCACACACAGCGATTTATGATGTCTTCCAGCCACAACATGAAAAATGTTGTGGTTGTCCCACTGTTATGAATATGATTTAGGTTTTTGAGCTTATATTCATAAACATTATAAGAATGTTTGCAGTGAGCTTGCAAAATTGCTTCAAAATTGTAGCAGGATGACTTAGGGTAGGAGTAATTTAAAAAAAAATCTCAGAGACTCAAAGAAAGAAAGATACAAAACCCTTTATTCAAGTGGAGATAGTTTGCTCATTTTCAATCTCTGTCACTAGATGATCAAGAGGTCTCAGCAAGCATCTTTCAGTAATGCTGAAATCTGCACGTAAATCCATTTTGTCCAAATTAAATTATTTTGTGATTCTCTCACAAATGAAAATCCGTCTTCATTAAATATTTAGAATGATTAAATATTTGGAATGTTGTGAACATGGCTGTTTCCTATGGTGAAAAGGCTACATAAATAGGGTTATTAAATAAAAGCAGTCCAGCAATGATACAAATATTCTTCATAATTGACACCCACAAGACAACAGCAGGGTGTCTATTAATACTAATCTGTTGGCTTGTGATTTGCACACAGCAAGTGAAACCAAGGCTGAAACAGCATTAATAATTAAGCTTACTATAGTGACAAAGTAACCCAGGATTCACCTTAAACTTTATGTTGTTCCATGAAGAAATTTTCTTAAAAAATTTGGAGGGGAGGCTGGAGCCTATCCCAGCTAAGCCCCAGCAACCTGGCGACCTGTTGCCAGTCTATCACAGGACTAACACAGAGAGATGGACAGAAATTCACACTCACATTCACACCTATGTCCAATTTAGAATTGCGAGTTAACCTAACTGTGGGAGGAAGCCAGAGTACCTGGAGAGAACCCACAGAGAACCCACAAAAAGGCACCAGCCAACTGGTGGTAAGCTTTGAGGCAACAGCACTAACCACTGCACCACTGTGCTGCCCCCTATGTTTTTGCTCTGAGATTAATTCAAGTGTACAACATCAAGTTTTCTGCTCTGTCAAAATTAATTGAAGAACAGTTACAATCATGGAGAGTGAAACACAAACTTTCCCAATTATGACTTCTACTTGTGAAATTCTATCAAAATTAGTTGATCCAATTTTGTAATGGTCCACCACATTGTTCTAAGCAGTGATTTAAACAATGATCCAGATGCTTAAATATGTACTTCCTACACATCAAAAGTGTTGGATGCTCATAATTAAATCTGCTACCAAAATTTAAGCACAGTGTTACTGTTGCATCACAGCAATAATTATTTCTGGGTTGAAATATGGGGCCCTTCACTTGATTGTTGCATTCAGATTCTGAACTGGGCAGTGTGAATGTGAGAGTGAATGACTGTCTGCCTTCCTTTTTTAGCTTTGTGAATGAAAGCCAACCTGTCCAAGGTGCACCACGTCTCTCAGCCAAAGTCAGCTGGGATAGGCTCCATCTGAAACCCCCATGCCTTCAACAGAAAGGGATTTGGGCAGATTTGCATTGATTTCTACCAAAACCGAATATCAGCAAATAAAACAGATGCAATGATTTTCGAAGAGCTATTTATGTAACATTTTTGCATTTAGTTAGTGGTTGACATGCTGTACAAAGAAGCTAATTTCATGCAAACCCTACTATGGGAGGTATTGTGTAGGATGAATACCCTGATACAGGCTAGTCCCTTTATTAATCAGTTTGTACATATGCATATTATCAACTTATTCTGGATATATGGATGTCATTTATAGCAAAAAGGGAAACACTTCCCTTAGTCTAAGCTTTGGCTTTTGACTTGTTCAAAATTAAAAGTTTCTATATCTTGTAAAGTTTCTGTGCTATTTAAAAAAACAAAAACTCTTAAGAGCAACATAAAATACTTTTTTGGAATCTGTCCTCAGGTGCCTGAAAAACTTGACTTATCCCTTTTTATAAAATTCTTTACAGGCTGTGTATAGACACATACACAAGCATGATAACTAAGTTGACTGCTGAATCGTCTGAAGCGATAAGGTGTCAAAGGTTCTAATCTGCCAACTCAAGGCAAAGTAAAGCAAACCTTTTGCCTGTTTTTTTTCCTATCACTCCTGCAACTCTCTTCTTGCTGGCAGGCAGATACATGACCCCGCCAAAGCCATGGGGAAGGAGAGAGGCAGAGAAGATGGCAACCAGCCAAGGAAATGTAAGTCCTCGCTGTTTTTTGGTCATGGTTGGCATTGCTACATGGAGGCTGGAGATAAGATGGGAGCCAGGATTTTTGCTTAAGACTAAAAGAGGGAGGGATTGTGAGAGACATATACTGGAGAGGCAGAGTTAAAGGAAAAGGGGAGGAGACAGAGGAAGATAAGAGAAGAAGAAACAGAGACCATGCTTAAGCAACAAAACAAGCTGGGAGAGATAGATTTAGGGGAAAGAGGAGATAAAGCAGGGGGATGGAACTGTTGGGATAGAGAAAGAGGCAGAGTTAGAGGAAAGGAAAGATCTAAACACAAGCAGAATGTTTAAGCTGGCTGCTCTGTTCAAAAACAGGAGGATTTTGATGAAAGATGTGATTCCTGCACTTTCAGATCTACAGCTATTTTTCTTTAAATCAAGTTTATATATTTGTGTCTTACCATTTTATAATAAATCATTTATCAAAATAATTCCTATCAGTTTTAGTAGTACTTGGGGGGGAAAAAAAAATCAATATGTCAATCAAACCATCTTCCTTTGGAGTTCATTTTAAAACAGAAAATATCCCAGTAAAAATTAATGAGCAATTCTGACTAATGCCTCCTGTTTATGGAATGACAATAGACAACATTAGAAGAGAGCTGAGGAAAAGGTTCCACTCCTGGCTCATTCTCTCCATGAAGCCAGTGGGACAGAGAATTTCAGTGAAGATTAGATACAATATCTTTCTGCAGAAGCTCCCAGTGAGGCTCTCTGGGTAGGAAAGTTTACTTTGAATGACGCTCATTAGAAAATCATGCAAGAAGAAAAAAATTCAAGCACTAACTAGATTTTTTCCCCTAGAAATCTCAGCCTTGTTCTTGAAATAACAAAATTCCAGAGCAAAAGTATTAAAGCCTTAGAGGTGTTTGAAATACAAAGAGCAGAACCATTGTATTGAGGTTTGAAATATGTCATCTTGTTGCCCTAAGAGAGTTCAGACTGTATTAGCAACAGTGAGTGCTGTCTGCCACAGACTGAAACAAGAGAAAAGAGTTTGTTCCTCCCTGTTATCATAGTTAATGGAGCAGCTCCAGGCTGTACATCGATGTGACAATGCAGATTAGAGTTTCAGCACTCTGGTTTTGAAGCTTTGGAGGAAAGTTTTTCTAAAACTCTGCATGAACTTTCCAGGGCCAACAGACTAACACACATGAATTTTCAAAATGAGTCTCTCTTCCATTTCAGAAGGCTCCAGCATGGGGTGAAAAAAATCTTTATAATGTTATCTGGGTGTGCAAAGTAACAGTGCTGCTGAAGAAGAGTGAGAAATCCCTTGACAGTATTTTGCAGTTCCTCTGACAGTCATCAATGTATCCTGAGACTATAGTAATGCTGTTGACATCCTATACTGACACTGTCACATGAGTTACAGTGCTGACAGGAAATGTCATTTGCTCCCTTCTATCCTATGTTTCGGTCAGGGTATCTTTAGTATGCCTGTGTAAGCCACAGAAGGAAAATTGCAGGGACCAATTGGCATAGAAGATATACGTTTTCTGCATAAGTTTGCTACATTTTTACTCACATCATGATTGTCAAGGGTTTAGGACCCAAATGCAGACTGAGATTAAATAAAAGCAAGCCCTTTATTACAGCTGGTGAAAAATCCACAGAATACAAAAGTCCACAGGCAAAGGAAAACAGACTCCAAAGCTGGGAAGAACATGCTGGGAGGACAACAGACATCGCAACAAGGAACACAAGCAAACTAAGGCTTTAAATACACTCAGACACAGAGGGCAATCATGGAGGAGTGGAAACATAAGGGTAACACTGCTGAACTCAATCTAAATAATGAGACATGGGGGAAGTAAAGCCAAACACGAAAAACAAGAGACAAGAGGACTACTGGAATAAAACATGAAAACCATAACAACAAAACACAGAAACGGTGACTTAACAGTAAGATACGGGGAACACAGAGGAGGAAGGATAAACTGAAATTCAGGGAATTAAATATAACAAAAACCATAAGTATGAACAGAAACTAGATTGTAAACAGTGGCAAAACTAAGACTGAGAAAACCTGAGAGTAACATCATAAACGAACCCAAACAGGAAATATCTGCTAAGGTAAAAGAATACAAACTCAAAACTCCATAAACAATAAACAAACTAAGAGTCAAACATAAAATATAAAATAATGAACAGAACTTGAAAGTCCAAACTCAAAACACTGGGTCAAAGACCCAAGACCATGACAATGATGACTTTAGTAGGAGTGTTTTCACAGGTGAGCAAAACACTGTCTGGATCATTTTTAAAAAAAATCATATCTATCCTATTCAGTTTGATCAGTCTATGGTTATTTGCCTTTATCCTCTATTTGTATCCTCATATAATCTAATTTTGGAGGAATGATCTCATTGATAAGAGCAGTCAAAGCTAATAAAAATCAAAGTAATCAGTTAAGGCAATCAGGTCCACTTATTGAAACTGACTACTGTCTGTTGTAGCTGATTTTAATCTAGTCTGTCAACAACAAATGACCTTACCATCTCCATCTTGAGTGCTTAGATTAAGTGACTAAACCTTTTTGGGGCTGTAGTAACAAGATGTTATCTTCCTCTTTTCTTTCAGATGGCATGAATGGAGCATAATCTTGTTTTTGCCTTATTCGGGGAAAAAGTGTCAGTTCCTACTCCATAACTCCATATTTGTTGCTCACAGAGCAAATGATATCACAGATTGAAATGTTGTTAACCTAGCATGTGGTTTATCATTTACTACAGACTTGTCAGACATTGTGCTGTCGTGTGTTTTTTGTATGTCAGTGTGGACAAGCACAGATTGATGGTTAGATAAGACCCTGAGGCAAACTGAAACTTCCATTGAACGTTATGTCATGTCAGCCCATCCTTCCTTTCCCACCTGTCTATCTATCCTGCATCATCCTTATTATGTTCATTTATGTAATTGTTGGAAAAATTGTAAAATTGTGCACTGTGTTTCTTAATCATATGTGATATCACTGTAACACACCAAACCCTAATATCCAATAAATACTGAATGTTATTCAATTTAACAATATAATTAATTGATCACTGACGACAATTACATACACACAATAATGACTATTATCAACCCTGGAAAGCAATACTATAATTAAGCTGTTAACATAATCCTCCACACTGACAGCTCCCTGTAATAATCCTGTGCATGTGAGTGAAGTGCGTAGCTTGAGAGAGCGGCAGGAATTGGAGCGAGTTTTGTCAAATAGAAAGGACACAAATGGGCTCTGATCCTGCTGCTATCAAATTTAACCCAAAAAATAATTACAGCAATGACTCTGCACAAGAACAAAGGCTTTTATTTTCTGCGGCTTTCTATCAGAGCTGTTCTGACACTATGTCTACCTTCCTTACTTCTATTAAACTGCCACCTGCACTGCATTTACACTTGTCTAAACTGAACCACAGCCATGTTTTGCAACATCTGCACTATATGCCATATGACTCTGCTTAGCATCTGGACCTACCTAGCATCTTGGGAATGAACACCTGTACAACATCATGAAATTCAACACACCACTTCACTCTCGCAGTGTTTTTACTGAGACTGTTTGAGAGCTGTTAGCTTGATTCAACTTAAAGTAGAGCTGAAGTTGATTTCTACACATTGAAACATGGATTTGTAATTTTGTGTTAACACAACACAAAATAAAAGAACAATTTTCTCAAGTGTATACACCATTCCTCATCTAATTATGATGAGGAATGGTTATCTAATTAATTGCTGTATATGAAATGCAAAAAAAGAGCCACACCATGCTGACTCAAATGACAATTATCCTCTAGCTCTGCAACTCTAGTGAGTCTGTTAGTGTCTTTTAGCTTCTTGGCCTGTCCTTACATTACCTCTTTGTGCGCCCCAGCTTTCTTCTTGTTACCTCCATTCTGCTTCTTTGAAGTCCCTTGCAAGAACACTCAGCACCTGGTTTGAGCTGCATGAGCAGGGGGATAGGGGGCAAGGAGGTCTGCAGTCTGGAGGCCTGTCACTCCAGACCTTTCTGGCAATCTGGAGAGGGAGCAAAGTGAGTGAGTGCCATGCAGCTGCTTCCAGGATCACTGACTCTATGACTGTTGGCGTAGAGTGAACAGCCTGTTGTGGGAGTAGATTTCCTCTGTGTCTGGGGGTTTTCTCTGTCTCTGCTTTTCTTTCTTTCTCTTGTCTGAGCTGGGTAATGAGCACTGCTGGCGAGAGAGACAGTCAATGCAATTGTGTGTGTGCATGTGTCTCTCTGAGTGATTGGTGATTGCCTGAATATAAATTAGATGTGCTCATTCACCTAAATCAAGGCCACATGCTTGGACCCACAGTGAAGTGCAATGAAGCGTTGTACTGTATCTGCCACTCAGCTTAGGAAATAAAGCCGGCCACTTTCCCTGCCCCACATGAAATACTCAGGGTAACCTTCAAAGACTGTTGTTGTAAACTGAGTTCATGACTGACCTGATTCTTAGAGGTTTTGTTATTTCCATGTGCACTGCATTTTTCTCATGAAAGGAAAGCTGGCATTTTTCTCACACTTGGCCTAATTTCCTTCATCTCACATATAATTTTAAATATATTAACGTTATTCACTGTTTCACGGTTTTGCTTTGTAAGTGTAATTGCTGGAGCAGATTTGGCTTGTGTCTAAAAACAAAGCTCTCTCTCTCTCTCTCCACACACACACACACACACACACACACACACACACACACACATATATATATATATATATATATATATATATAAAGCCTGGGTTAAAAAAGACAAAGCTAATTCAAAGAAAACTTGGATGTGCTGAACTTGCTTTGTAGTACACCCCTCAAGGGTGTTTCTAAGACTTGACAAAGTCTAGGACTAAGCCCAAACCATCTGGGGATGAGGGCAGGGTGTGTAAATGTAGGACAAAAAAAAAGCCACTTTCATTTTAAGTCAGCATTCATTTTGACCTCACCTACATTTTGGTACTGAGGTTTCTCACATGACATCATGGGCACATTGCTGTTGTCCACCCTGACTAGTTGGCAATGGTTTCTGCAGGATGCTGGCTCTTGCTGGGTGAAATCTGACACAGAGAAGATGATCTGAAAACCTCCTAGTGATGGCTTTGGTCGCTAGCAGATTGCCACAGTTGCCTGTAGTTTTTCATATTTTTCTGCAAGCACTTGCTAAATACTAGCTGACCTGTAGTAAAAATTGAAAAAGTGCGACACAAACTGGAAATCAAAAAGAGCTAAAGTAAAAGTTGTGCCTCAACGTTGCAGCCAACATGTTTCAAATGGTGCACCTTTTACCTTGAAGGCAAATGGTTTCAGTTTCCAATTTGTTATGCACTTTTCACAGTTTCACTATAGCTCAGAGAGTAGCTCACCGTGATTCTCATAAATTCAAAATCACATGGTTAGTGGTCGCATGTCTGCAAAGCCTCAATAGTTACAGTATGCAACTGTATCTTGCTGCCCACAACCAGACATATGTACAATAAATGCCTGTCAAAGCCACTTTTCTTGGTAATTCTTGCTACAGCTGGTGTCTCCAAGAACACGTGATGACACACAAACAAGCATGTTTCAGAGGGTGAAAACAACACTAACCTCACTGTCCAGTGAAGTATGCATGATTTTTCAGTTGACAGTCTATGGCAAGTACTCACGACCCTCAATCGATCTTTTTATTGGACAAAATCTGATTTCACTTCTCCTCTAGTTTTAACACAAAACATGATGCGGAACTTGTCAGCAATTATCCAAATACAGAAAAAAGGACCAGGAAACATCTCAAGACTAAGTAATTTGCCAGTGACTTTAAAATCATGTATTGACAAGGTGTGCAACCATTTGCTCTTCTATGTCAAATTGAATCAGCTTCTGTAAACGGTGATGGTACGGTGACTTTGAATAATACATTACTACATGTTCTGTTTATTAATAATGTGCAGTGACTACAAAGTGGTGCCAAAATGATAAAAGATAAGATCTCCACAACAGAAACAGTGCAGCCATTTTGCATAAAAATAGCATTTTATTTCTTATGTCTCCTCTGAACATATCTTTCAAAATAAATCATGTCACAAATATTAAAAGCTGCACAGGAGTTTTTGCATATCTCAGCACATTTTAGCTTTTTCTGGCATGGTTAAATATTGGACTGAATGCATAATATAGACACACAGTGGGGAGAGATATGAATCCATTGTGTCTTTCTGTCCCTGTTTCAATGTTTTTCTAACTGATATACTGTATTATGTGCTAGTGGAGCTGAAGAAAGAAATAATAATCCACATAATTTATTAGTTATAGTGCCATTTTAGGTTATATTTTAGGTTATATTTATTAAAAGCCAAAGCTAATCAATGTCATAACAGTGATCAGTGTTAAACAGTAACTTCTTACTTACAGCATGACTGAAAACTGCAAAGGAATTATTTCCTGACATTATGGAAAATATATGAAATCTGCATAGATCTGTATGCATCATCTACTCTGTACAACAAAAAGACACTTCTCATTAGGATAATCATTACACTGTATATATGCAGACAGATACTTTTGGCTATTAAAATCAGATTGGTTAAACTACACACATAGTGGTGAAAGGTACTGTCAATTTGAGGCAAGAAAACCACTGACCACTGCTTTCACTCCAGGTCCAATAGAGCTGACTGATATCATATGATTTATAAAGAACATTTGCCTTAGATAGCATTTGCCCAAGCACACCAAAAGAAAGTTTGAACAACTATATTTATTCATGATTAAATTTAATCAATGAGTTCTCATTGTGCAATGCTTGTTGAGCTTTTGCTTGATGCTTGATATGTATCAATTTGTATATAGTGGCTTTTATTAGCCATTGGAAATGATCATATAAAAAGCTTTAAAATGTGGTCGGTATTCACCAGCAAATCAAAGCTGCAGTGTGATTTGTGAAAAAAAAAAAAAGAGCTTGATGTCAAAACAATTATTTTCTCTTATACATCAGGGGAGAGTGAGGTCTTTGCTATATATCCATATTCTTTCTTTTTCAAAATACATGTATCATTACAGGTAAATCTTTATATTGCTATAATCCCTTTAATGGATTTTTAAAATTGATTTATCCAGACACAGAGATTCATAATTACTCATTCATATCACTGGTGTAAAACAAACCACAATTACTAGTTTATTCTTAACCTTCCAATTTATTAATCACTAAGACATATAATGTAAAGCAACTCTTTGATACTTTATTGCCTTTTTATTTAAGAGTTCTGACACATTGATCACAAGATAGTGAGTGTTCAGATGCAGCCACTGAAATACTGTCTCATGGTTCATGGCTTTGAAACAGCTCCAATGACACTCTGAACTTGTGTTCTGTCTTTCATTACTCTTTGCATTGTGGCCTGTGTACCATTTTCAAAAGGGCAAAGAGAGAAGGAGTGAGAGCTGACCTATGCTGTAGGCCAGCTGCTTGTAAATAGACACACTGCTGTTGTCCTTCAGTAGAGAGACTTCCTCACTACTGTAATTCATCTACGCTGTTCTCTGATTTACGAAGTGTCGCTTGCAGACAGTCAGGGTGGTGCCTTTATCTCTACCTTGTCTGGGTAAATGAATTCCAAATGGCATGCTGCCCAGTTATTTGTCAGTGCATTTGTTATCGCTGACAACCACAACCCCCCTTTAAACAAATATAAATCTGTGGAAAACAATCGCTGAGCAAGATGCAGCGTAACCTTTTGAAATATCACGCTGGCCATCAGTTTCCGTAGCAGATCATTTCCCCCCTACACACGAATCATGAAAGTAATGGCTGCATGAGTTGTCTTAGAAACTATTCTCCGCTGCTTCTTTTTCTAATGTCAGTGACTGGAAATATGACAGGATAAGTATGCTAGTATCATTAGACTGTGGGAGCTGCTCAGGGGTCCAATGACAAGTAGTGTAGCTGTAGTAATAAAGTAGTACATTTGAGATGCCACTTCCACACAACACATGCAGACATGTGATGGAAGAACATTTGTTATGCGGAAGATTGAAGCTGAAACAATTCTGGAAAAGCACATTTCATTTAGAGGCTGTGAAAAAAAGAAGAAATGACAACTGAATTTTCATACACACTCTTGAGTATAGTTACATGGGGGCTGACAAGGAGCTGAGCTGCCTGCGTGTCTGTAATTGTTTGTTGGTTTATAGTGAGGATGTAATAAAGTGAAAAATGCTCACAGGGTGTAAAACAAAACATAAGAAAATCTCTTACAACTAGCTAAGACTTCTACTGGCAGGCCAACAGAAGTAAGTATAGATTTAACACTTTACAAAACAAATCCCCAAACATTTCATAATTGACCCCAAAACTATCCAACAAAAAATCCACAGAGAATGAATCTCACTGACTTGGATAATATCCTGACTTTTTGTTTTTTCAATTTTTTTCTTTTTTTTTTAGGTGAAATAATGAAACAAAATTTCCATACATTATCATAGCATTTGGTACAGTGTCCACCTATAGGCTCTGAGTTCAAGAAAGTGAAAGTCAAAGAATGTATGAGAAGATGGATGTCACCCTCTGGTTTGTAGAGTCCTCGTCTACATTAAATAATGAAACTAGCATTTGAGACCATGAACCCATCAGGAAAGTGCTTATTGAGGTAATAAATATAAGTGATAAATAGGATGACTAATTTTGCAAACCAAAGGAATCGCCCCCGCTTGTCATTTACATCACTTTTCAGATATGGTGGCTAATTCTATCGTTTATATATCATCTTTTGTATCATTGGTTCTCTTTCCTTGAGAGTTTGAGCTTTATTGCCAGTGGTGTGAATATTTAGCTGCTACTGTTTTCATCCTGTGACTCTGTGTGTGTCTGAGTGTGTGTGTTTGTCATCATCGCCACATGTTATCCTGCTTGCATACCCCTGCAACAAAGGCAGCTTTGAGTTCTTTGATAGGTGTACAGGTGTGCAGTTAAAATCAAACTGAAGGCAGAGCTCAAAGACAAACATACATCAGTACTCAGAACATCAACGTGTTGACTGGCATCATAAATGTGATATCATGACACTGCGTTTAAAGACCTATAACATGTTGTGTTTACTTGAAAATGTCTACATGAGTAATCCTGGAAAAATATTAAAGTCAGATGGTTTGCTGATTATAATGATACTAAATAGGCTGAGGTTAGAGGTCAGGTTAAGGCCAAGGTTAGAGTGTTCATCTTTGCATAGAGATTAACAAACAGTAAGCAGAAGTAACGTATCTTGAAGTAATGTGTAAAAAGCAAACCAAAAAAAACTCCAAAGTATTAACATGCAACATGACTTGATGTGTTACTTTTGTGCCATTTCATGATACACAGTATTTTTTCCCACAGTAAAGCCAGTTGACTAATCTCACCAAGCTTGGGTCCCTGGTCTCTGTTAAAATTACTATGTTCAGCCTCTGCAGCACTGGAAAATCATGTAGAATAAAAGTCCTATTTGCAACGGATTTTCAATTTATTAGTGCCACTTTAGCAGCCATTTGTCGTTGATCCATCATCAAGAATGACAATATGCTGGAGATTCTTGAAATGAGCACCTGCAGGATTTAATAACAAGTGCTGACAGGTCAGCACACCCCACACTCTCACAAATATATCCAGGTAAATATAAACAGAGAGGAGATAAAGCAGCCTAAGCCCTTTAGAAGAACACTTCAGGGGGTGAGAGGAGGTGGAACTAATCTTACGGTCAGGGTGGGTTGGGGAGCTGAGTCTAAGGGAACATCATTCATGGGCGGACCCAGATGACACAGAGATGTGTGGAGAGCAGAGGCTGTGAGACAGGTTTGCAGATAACAGTGTGGAGGGCAGATGCCGTTATATTTGTTCGTGCTATCGTGCCACTCTTTAAGCCATACGCTGCAGCGTTGTGCTTTCTTGGTTGTTGCATCATACAGAATCCTAGAGATGGAAGTGAGTGATCAAACAGAACAACATCAATGGCACACTCACCCAAAGCTAGGACTACCTTGATGTGTGGAGTATAAGCTGTAACATCTTATATAAGCGACAATTCTTTTTTTTTCTCCTCCCATCCTCTCATCATTATCAAAGAATCCGAATTCTGTCTATTTAAATATGCAAAAGAGATGGAAAATGTCTCAGACTGATTGATGGGACCTCACTGAAACAGACACAATTAGACATAATTAAATCTTGCAAAGCCTATGCTGTTTGCCAATTGCTCATTGGGAGATGATTCTATTTGCCAAGGGGCTTTGGTAATGTTGCACAAAACTCTTAGTCAAACAAAAGAAAGCCCTAATCCCTCTCTTCTTATATAGTGGGCCATTCATTCGAATTCCATCTCTGGCTCAAACAGATTTTATTTACAGCAAAACCAAATGGCAGAAACAAATTGACGGCAGAGCAGGGATGATAAATAATTCAGCAACTTCTTGATAGGCATTTATCAGTTTTTTTCAGGAGCCCCCATTCTCCTTGGGTTAGCTCTAGCCTTATTAGCGTTATTGTTGAATTTCAGGATTCATTCTGCCTCGTGAGGATACACCTTGACCTTGCCTAATGTGCAAGAAAACAGAGCTGACTTCCAGCATTTTTTGACCGGGGTGTTTGGACATTCATGTATTCATCTCCAGAGGAGTCCAGATGCTGAGAGACTGTTTTTTTTGGGGGGTTTTTTGTGTGAAAACGACCTCATGCCGGGAACAGACAGTGACTGGCTGGTGCTCAGTCTAATCCAAGGTAACTAAAAAGAGAGTAAACAAGCTGAGACAAGGGATACTTCTAGCAACACCACTCAAAATACAACAGGCAGCAAAGCTGAAACTAAGAGCTGAACTGAGAGGTTTTTTTAAGGTCTCCTTAGGTCAAGCTTTTCTCTAAAATTGTGATGTTTTGCCTCAATAAATCAAATGTTTACACTTTAACTATGGTGCTGTAACCCATGATTCTCCAACCCGAGGGATGTTCATGTGGTGGTGGGGATGTGAGTTTTGAAATTACTCACCTTGTTTTACTGCCATTAGTTCTACTTCATCCTTTGTTTCTTGTCAGTTTTCAACAAAGCCTGTGTTCAATTATCCAATTACTCAACAGGCATATTTACTCCACTGCTTCCGTTTGCTCCTTTGTACTTTTAGTTAAGCATCCCAACAGTTTCCTTGTATCTCTTGTGTATGACCTGCTAGTTTTTTGACTGTTGCTTTTTCTTATCCATGCAAGTCTCAGGATTGTTTCAGTTTTGGATTTTTGACTGCTTTTTTGACTCTGCCTGGTGATGATGGTTTGTGGACAGATCTTAACACTTATTAACTCCTGGTTCAAGCTGTTAAGATTGATAAAAATTAAATAAAAGAACATAAACAGAAAAATAAATCTAAGTTACAAAGAATGTGTGAAAACACTAGGTCTCAAATGAACAGAGATGTCTTAAATTAACAAAAAGTAAAAGAGCAATGGAGTCAAAGAAGTAGTAGATGAAAAATATATATATAAAAATATTGGCTATAATGAATACCATGTGATTGGAAACCACAGGTTGAAACAAAGATAAAAGCTAATAACTGCTTTGATTTGCCTGACTGACAATTAAAATGCTGATCCTTACACCAGTGAGGTCATCCTTCCCTCCCACGCATGAGACTTGAGGCAGAAATCTTCTATATCTCTTTGTCAGTGAAGATCACACTCACTCTGAGAATATCTGTGGCTCTCTGAATTGGTTTTTAACCTCTGGTCCTGGAGAGGAGCATTTATTCCAAACAAACCCTCCAAGCTGTCTTCTCTGGCACTCCCAGAAACTGCCACCACTAATCAGAATGTAAGTACTGTGTGGATGGGCACACTTCCTGCTGTGCCTGTTGATGCAGACCAAGTGGCTGGATGTGATATAGAGACATGGACAAAGTCTGCCTACATGTCCTTCACTTTCAGCACATGCTGTCTCTGTGAAATCAAATTCTTCTTTGTGGCCATGAAAAAAAAGAAAAAAAAAGAAACAAACAAAACACCCCTCTGTTTTTCAGTAGATGTGAGTAGAGGAACATAGACAGAGGCATTTAAAACATGTCTGCTAATTATGCAGCTATCCCTCAGGCCATATTCAATCAAAGTGGCTCATTGAATTGCAAGTGAAGGCAAGACTTATTCCTCTTCCTCTGCAAGAATGCAGTTCTTATTGCATGCGTTAAGCAGGAGTATCTTTATGAAACTTAAACATTCACAGCTAGCTCATTTCAAAGCTGGTCCAGAGTACCTCTGACCTGTTTAGAACGCAAACTATAGTTGATGCCAATTTTGTGGGAGAAAATTAAAGCCGTTGTACAAATTAAAGTTAGGTTCCAATGTTGATTGTATTTTAACTTAACAAGGCCAAGGCTTTCAGATAGCCAGGCGATTTCATTAAGTCTGTTTTTGAACAGAATGGAAATGGAGGAGCCAGTCTTTAACACTCGGCCCTCATAATTGACTGAAATAGAGCTGAACGTTTAAGAATTGTCCCTTGGCCCCCTCAGACCAAATATCGCTCTGCAATGCCTAGTAATTAAGAAACACTGATTGCCGTTTTAATGACTTCCTTCCAGTGCTCAATATATTGGCACTGAGCAAGGGACGCCGTGTCTGTCTCAGTGTGTGTGCGTGCATGTGTGCGTGTAGGTCTGAGTATAAAATGGCTATTTTGACAGACTCTCTGGGGAGTCGAGGTGTCATTCTCAACCCATTATCAAACCGGATCCTTTTCATTCCCAGTGTCCACACCTCTCAGTCACAGCCCCCACCCCCCACCCCACACACACACACACCCCACACACACACAGTGATCCACAGATGTAAAGTGAAACCATTTTACCAAGGCTATTACGATGACCAGTTATTGATGAAAATATTAAGAATGAACAAATGTTTTACCAGTGTATGGTAATCATTCTCAATCGTCTCAATTACTGTGTTTACTTTTATTTGACACAACCTGTGTAAAATCTAAAAACTTAGACACCCCTGAGTGCTGAGCCAGTGCAACTTTCAGATGCAACACCAGTGTGTCTGATAATTGCTGTCAGACCAGCAACATCACTTTTCTAAGGTAGCAGGAAACTAAAGTGTTAGTCCTAGAAACTGAGAGAGGTAACCTAAATTCAGCACTTTGCTTTACGCAGTAGCTTTGTTGGGTATTTTCTACATTGGGGCACTTAGTTTCAACAATTTGCAACAAAAGTTCTTTGTACTCAGTATTGCACAAAATAGTTCAAGAAAGCCTCTTAGTTTAAAATAGTTAGGGTAAAGAAGATCCTTCTTGGAAAAAAATAAAAATAAAATAAAATGATGCATCAGCAAATAGACTTTGTTTGCAGTACTGTCTACTGGCAAAACCAGTGATGCCATGAAGGAGAAGAAAAAAGTGCAAACAGTACAGAAAACTTAACTATACTCACCAAAAATCAGTGTAAAACATATCACAGAAAAAAAAATCATATAAATTGCAGTTGTATTTCAAGAAAAATCTGTATATTTTGGTTTTCCACACCAAAGATACCCATTTAACACAAACTGTACAAAAATAGATACATGAAAGGTGTAAAAGGGACCTGAATAATTAGTGTTTTGTTCGTAATTCACAGTTACACATCTTAGATCACACAGACACAAGGGGAATGCAGTAAAGTGTGCTGCTAGCACAAAACCATCAGGTTAAATTACTATAAAATGCATTGACGAGGGTGTTTAAGCAGATTAAAATGTTACTTTCACTTTGATTAATGACAACATTCTCAGAATATACAAGGTGAGTTTTTTAACATCTTCTGGCAGTGCTGTTGATATGTAACATATAAAAAAATGTAAAGTACTTTCTCCCTGTCCGTGTTGACCCATCTGCCCACTGGAATATTCAAATATGACATTTTGGTTGCTAAATGTAACTATGTTCAACCATGCTTTGCTAGAAATTGTGTTAATTGCCTTAAAGCAATACCTTTTCAGTGCTGCTGCAAGAGTTTGCATCTTTTTACTCACATTCATCACAGATTTGAAAAAAGGATGGGTTTGCGGTGAAATCGTTAGACACCCATGGTGAATTATAAAAAAAAAAAAAATGATTATCTAAAAACATGCACATAGTCTGAGTGGAGACTTAATGGGGCTTTAAATAACTATTGTACTTTTTCGCTTTCCAACATCTGGTAACACAGAGGTGGAACATTGCACCTCTCAGCTGTGCCTCAAACCTTATCAGTTTCAAGTGATATTTACTCATACTACAGAAAACTGTGCCAGCAGTCCCGAGACAGATTGTGTTCTTCTTTTCTTGGTACATTACATTAGCCTTGATGAGCGAGTTAGTGGGGAGCTTTGGTGAACAAGGCACTGGTGGGATCAGGAACAATTCGCAAGAATTATCAACCACTGTTTTACTTTCATTATCACACCTCTGTCGCTGGTGTGTTGCGTGCTGCTCAGTGGTGCTGGCTTATTCAAATAAATGTGCAGCTGAGGTAGATGATGCTGAAGCTCTGTGAAAATTAACTACCTCCCGTAGTCTGCAGTCTAACCTAATCAGAGAGTATAATGCACTGTGCCGTGTCGTCCGTCAACTCTCCTATGGGGGTCTTTCTGAACGGATAACAGTTTGACTTTCTAATGCAGGCTTTAGGAGCTAGAGTGTATTATATGCCTCAACATTTGATATTGTGTTAAACAGTTACAGAAGAAGTGTCCAGATAAAATATAATGAAATATTTGAGACGTCAGAATAGTTAAACATCCATACATACTGATACAGTAACCACTACTGCATACTGCACTACTGCTGAATACCAACTGAAATACAGTACTGACATTTCTTATTACTGAATTTAAACAGAAAAAATAGTAAATGAGAAAAAAAACATATTTGCTTTTAGTAAATGATTTATACTTACTAAGAGCAAAGTAAATAATAGAAGTCTGACAGTTCTGCAGAGGTCAGGGCTACTAAACCTGAGGATGGCTGCTGTGTGTCGATAATTTAATAGTAAAACTCTGACTGTGTGTGACAGCTCACCTGTCTCAGTGGAAGAAAAATAAATTGTAATTTATGGTTAGGTCCTGAACTATCCACTCTCTCTGTGTCAGAAATAATGGACTGAATAATTAACAAAGTATCCACTGTTATGTCATATGCCTAAAGCACACACCTCTCTCTCTTTGAAGAAGCAACATAATAGGATCCTAGTAAGTTGTAGCGACACCGTACTTAGCTCCTGTTATGGTTTTTGTTAAACCAGGATTAGTGTACATTCACTGGTGAACCTCGTTAATAATATCTGGATTTCAGATTTGTTTGGGCAGCATGAAAATGTGAGAATTAAGGTACCTTTTAGTGTGAGAGTTGGCCAACCCTGGAATACCACCTTTGGGAATTTTTAAATGACATTAGAGAAGTTGTTGGAACATTTAACATCATCACACTGAACACAGGAGGAATGTGGTACACTTTGTTTATAGCCTAATGTTAGCTTTTAGTTCCACCGATTGCATTTGCTCTTTAAAAATCATAAAAGAGTGACAATTTCTTATTTTGATGATCATAATGTGTAAGTATCCTGAACTTTTACTTCCCACAGAGCTTATTTTCTGTTTAAATCTAAAAGCCCAAGTAAAAATATACTTTGTTTGGTAGGTGGGAACTACCTTATCTTGTTCAGACTTTGCATGTACAAATACATTGTTAATCAAGATGGCTAGCTAGCACTAGCATTACCTAACCTCCTACCTAACTCTACCCTCTTATACAAATATGGTCCCATAATTTTTATCCAAAAGGTGAAAAAAATAAAAACAAACTTACTAGCTTAAGTTAAAAAATATATCTAAACATTATTATACAAAGCATATAGAATGGGTCCTTTCAGACTATTATATTATTACCTGGTAACTGCTGAACTGTTGCTGGTTTAGGTGAAGCTGATTCATATATACTATATTGAACCAAAAATAAAGTAATTCAATTTATACTTGATTTCAAATATAACATGTAACCACAAAAATAGTGGAATATAATGTATATCCCATTGAAATAAAGTGGGACTGGAAATAGAAAAGATATAGATAAAAAAAATGTATGTGGAAAAACAAGCAGAAAAACACATGAAGCAGTTTCACAAAGTTTTGTCTTTATTGCACTTGGACAGCAATAGCATACTTGGGTTTCAAATATTACCAAGTTTCACAAGGTTTATTCATTTATTCCATTCTTAAGAAAGCTTTGAGAAGACTTCAGACCTTGAAGACACTTATACTTATTTTTTATGCAATAAATGAATATATAACAAATACAGACTCCACATAATTTGAAAACTCTACATTTTGAGTTTAAAGTTGTCTTAGTTTGTCTGAGACAGGCAGGTGTAACAAACAGTTTTAGAATTCAGTCAGAGATTTGGTCGCTGAGTCAGAACTATGACAGTAGGAGTTTGGGTACACAGATGAGGAGATGACTGCTTGCGCCATTTCTTTTGTAGTCTTGCAGTAATATCATCATTAGTGTCAGAGGTTATTTGCCCCTGAGTCAAACAAAGAAAAAGTCCTTAAGAACACTCTCTTCACTTCACATAACAGCAAACTAAGACGACAGAACAACATACCCGACTGCTGGAGTGTTACTTCCCTTAAGCAAAGTTTGCACTGAACTCCATTCATCTCAGTTGCATGCTTGAAAGGGTTCCTTGCAATGAGATCTATTAGGACAGGTTAGCATCATAGTCAAAGTACTTTTCAGTCCCCTGGAGTGACAGTCATTATGCTGTATCGCCACTAATTCAAGTATCCTCGATCAGTGCTAAGAAAGGCGTTTCTTATTTTGGAACAGCACATTCCTCGAGGCTAGCTGAAAGTGTAATTTGCCAGGATCTTAACAGGATTCTCCTCAGCTATCTGTGAATTCTCAGGGGAGCCAGAAGTCTTTTGAGCCTGATCTATTTTTTTATAATGTCTGCATTCTTCTTTAGTGGCCATGACTCAGTGGAATTAAACAAGACCAACCTCTGCAACACTTGTCTGCCATTTATCTGGGTCACACTGATAAGCTCAATCTGCTCTTCATACATCTCAGAAAGGGGAAACTGGAAAATAGTTATGTGCTGCGTACACAGCCAATAAAAATCCACAATGAACCTCACAGCCTATGCTGACTGGTGGTTACGTAAGCACACAACAAATCACTAACACCTAATTTTTCTTTTTGTTTTCTTGCAGATTTAAAATTCAATTCACTTCTGTAATGCACCATATGGAGGAAAAAGATCACAACAGCACTGGCTGATGTGAATGCCCTTTCAGGGGAAGCCTCTGGAGGTGTTCATTTTTCACACCAGCATTACACTGCTACCTAATCCAATATTAGCAAATTGGATGACTAATGATTCATATTGGAAGTAATTGAAAATCAGTACTTTCTTGTGCCTTTTTCTCAAAATCTAATTAGCAAAGCTTTAATATCAAGAACTGAACAAATATGCCCCCCACAAAAAAACCCCCCAAAAAAAACAAAAACCCTCAATCTCAGTGGTTTTTCAATACGCTGTCTTCTCCAACCTTGGAACACATATACACTAAAATCACACATTTTTGACACTGTATGCATCAGAACTACAGGAATACAAGCAGAGTGAGAAAAAAGATAAAAAAGGGTAAAGGGAGGTAAAGAAAGACACAGAGAAAAGGAGAGCAAAGCAAGAACCAACACCAGGGTAGAGACTGTGGCACAAGATTCTCCTGAGGGAGCCTCGGAGATGGGTTGGAAGACAAATCAGGGCCACAGAGGTGATTTTGCAGCTGCACTTCTTCTCTCTCTGCCTTACCTTGTTCTGCCATCTCTCCTTTAGAATGCTATATTCCAGCTAGGCCGGTTGTGACTAGAATTACCAGAGCTTGCTTGTTTATCTACAGAATCACTATTCATGACATACCTAGAACCCTGGGTGTGCTGCAACTTTATTCCTGCATATCTTGATGAAGGGCAGAGTCAGTCAGCCTTGGCGCATTTGTCACGAAGCTGATCGAACAATGACATCAAGCTGTGCTGGATAAATTGGAATCCTACTGGGTCTAAGCTGGAGACCAGCTCACACACTGTCTGGAAAAAATACTCAACCTCACAACTAGGCTGGTATCTCATTAAGGTATGTCCATCACGAGCCTATTCTGAGAACAATAGTTAGGCTCAGTTTCTACTAAAAATACACATTATCACTTTGGGGAATTGGGTATGTGGTGCTTCACAGAATTAAAAAACAGTACAAATGTGCTTCAGAACTGAAGTTGATTAAAGGTGAATTCGTACTAGTTAATCTATCCTGACGCCAGCACAAGAGAAATTAAATGGTTCACTCTAAGGTGTCCTCTCCCACTGCAGAGGATGATATGCTGCAGTTGTCAGTAATCTGAACAGAAGCTGGTGACGCAGGGAAAAAAAGAATGGAAGAAAACAATAAGATGGAAGACACTAACAAAAGGTTAGTGACCTTGAGTAATGTTGATTAGGTCATTTTTAAAAACAGCCATGCTGCGGCTCAAACAGGACTTTCTTAAAAATGGTGCTGCTGCTAAGCTCAAAGTGACATTTGTATAAATCTCAGTTTGGATGTCATTGCGAATCTTTGTGGGTGTGCCCCAAAGTTGCTTTACTGCTGCTGAATTCCTAACCACAAATTCTACCCTCCTTTTCTCAGGGTATGATACATTACTAACAAGAAACAGAGCTGAGGCGTCCGCATCAACAACAAAGGCGACATCGAGTCAAAGAAGTTGCATCATTTTGAAGCCTTTGTTTAAAAACCGGTCTGATCATGTGTGCTGTGCTTTTTTACTTGGGGAAAAAAAATAGAAAGCGTTAGAGGGCCTCAGCTCCCAGCACAAGTTAAAAGGGTGAAGAAGGCAGGGAAAAGACGAGAGAGTAGGCATAGCGAAGACAAGGCTTTCACTGGTGCAGAATGAGGGAAGGATACTGGCCCTTAGGGAGATATGGTAGTGCCGCAATGACATTTTTAGGGCAGCTGCAAGAGTTGCAGATGAGTATCAGATGTTATCCATTACTGCCTGGGAAACATTAATGTAAAAAAAACATACTACAACAACAAAGGACGATGTATAAATAAGAAGGGGAAAAAACAAAGCAGAGATTTCCTGTAATATTTGAATGATAAAATATTGGACAGACAAATAACTTGCTTTTATGATGCTGTTTACTGTATTTCAGGTTGTGGTGAGACTGCCCTGCAATGATATTTATGATGTGTATTTATGACTGAAAATACATTTGTTAATAAAACTGGGGGCAGTATTTAAAAATACATATTTATCACTGAATGTTAATGCAGTGTAAGATGTTTCTTTTTCTTGTCTCGTTGCTTTTATGACCCCCTCAATATTCCCGAGGCATGCTCTCTTGCATGAATAAACAATAGAGGTGAATGAGCAAACATTTTCGTTGCACCGTGCTGTTAAAAGTTGAAAATGAATGCACTGCCAGAAAGGCTGTCTTGTTTATATGATGCATGCTCTTTCACCCTCAGAAGCACACTACCTCCTTTGCTGCTTTCACCTCTGTGTAACATGAACTGATTTTGTGCTTTCGTCCGTGTTATTATTATTATATTCTTCTGGACTGTGAGGTCTATTTTCACATTTTCATATGCAAAAGTGCTAAGAATTGACCAGCTTATGGCTGTCATAATCACTGGAAATTCTGCAAACTTATCACAAAAATGTTATGGCATATGTGTGAGTTACACAGATTAATATTTTCCATCCCTCAGACTGCGGTGGCTCAAATAGTTTCACATTCTCAGCTGTTTGCAGCAAATCACCTGTCACCAATACAGAGATTTGGCATAGGAGTATCAGTGTAATATTCATGCTCAAACATGAACTTTAATGAAGTCAAAAACCTTGTGGGAGAGAAAAAAAAGCACCGTTTCTGTTAAGAAAGGCAGCTAATTCTCACGTCTTCTTCTGACATACTTTGACTTCAATCCCTTGCTTCGTCATTGCAATTTCACTAAGTTTCTGACTTCGTTCCGCAGGCAACTGACTCAGACAACCACTTTTGCTGTGCAGATGAGCAATATTCAAGTGAAGTGAGATTGGACTCCTCAGCATGAACTGTTTTGTCCTTTGGCTCTTGGACCCCTTGTAGGTTGCCTGGAAAAGCAGGAGATATGACCACCAAGACGATGGACAGTTTTAATACACCAGCACATGCCCTCTGGGGAGTCAAGTGGTTCCCCCTGCAGATATTATGGGTGGCGAAATGAAGCACATCCATTTCCTACAGCCTGAAGGATGACATGTGGCAACTGGGGCCTCTGATGGGATTTGGTTGTTGCCCTTTTTGTTGTACAAATTCCCACTGATTAACAGAACAAAATGAATGTTTGAATCCCAATCCCCTTCATGCTCGTGAACTGCGAGTATCGATTTCATCCCTACAGTCACTGTGACTTTGATTATTTTTGCTTACAGTGCATCAGATGATACAACGAGAGAGTGCTGCTATTAAACTGAAATAATGGTTGCTATAGGAGTCGTTATGACTGCAACTGTTTGTCATTTCAGGTTGCTGCTCAACAGAGAGGACTGAGAGTTGGACAGGTAACTGATAAAAATTAGTTGCTAGAGGACTGGCAGCAAACATTAGTGGAAACGCAGAGAATGCACTTCACATGGAAAAATCAAAACATGATTTTCTCAAAACTGCTTCTCTGTCCAAAGGTGGATCCTTGTCAGGGTTTGAAGAAAAATGTGAAAGCACACATGTAGCCATGCAAAAACCCAGTGCCACACACCCACATAAAACTGGTTGGGACTGCATTTAGAGCATTTGGTTAAATACAGCCTTTTCCTACTGCAGCCGCTGTTATCCCCCAGGATCAGACGACGCATAATCAACGCCCTGCTGCGGTTCACAGCCATCACATTGCTACTGCTCCTCCTGCGGCAGTGGTTTCTTTGCTCCAACACTCAAGAGGCAACAGAAACAGTACACAGATGTATCCAATTAACACCTGCTCCAGTGGTTCGCCGCCTTTATCTCGCTTTGCATATTCCATCTCGAAGCCTCGTCTGCAACTTACCAACACCTCTCTCATTTCTGCAGACCCACCGCTGAAGAGCTGTGGGATCTCAGCAGATTCAGGTTAGACATGGGAGGAAAGTATGCAGCGGTGCATCATGGGTCCACGTGGGCGTTAGAATAAATACAAAAGGTGAATAGAGACCTTTATTGTGGGATCTCCTGTGACTTTTAGTATTTATAGTCGTTGTGATTTTTCTGTTTGCAATATGCTGTTCTGACTACAATGAAATATACATGAATGTATTCAATGTAGTCTTTATCCCTGATCTTAACTGCAGCCCATTTTGAATCAAGCTACATATTCTTAAAGATCAAACTTGTTTTTCACTGCTGTCTGCTTCTCTTTACATCAACCTTCTCCTTTAATAAAATAAATCAATAACATTCGCCTCATTAGTGCACTTCATGAAAACAGCATCACATTCTCAGTAGACTTTTTGCCATCACAGTTCTTAGATAAAAAAAAAACAAAACATTCTCACATCAAACTAAAAGATGGCAATTTCTTCTTTCAATGAGCCTCAGGTGAACAGACAAGTAAGTAAGTGATGCATGCTTTGTAGCTACATCGGGGATCATTTGCATCACGTTGCCCCTCGTGCCCCGCTATGACACAGTGGCATTGGCGCATTGGTGGATGCAGTTCCTTTAATAACAGCAAACCTTTTAGTAGAGCAGTCTTATGTAACTGTAACAAAGGGCTATGTTCTGCTTTTGTTGTTATCTTGGATCACTGAGAATGTCAAGACACATCTTCTTAATGAAGCAGTGAAAAATGCAGTTTTGTTGGTCTTTGGATTTAACAACTGACTCTGAAACAGTGCACATCTGTTTGGTATACACCTCTCATTTCAAAGCTGGGGGGAAGGACAACACTGTGATATTGTGATAATTATAATTTTCAATATTTAATGTGACCCCAAGTCAAGGTGGTACCATATATGTATTAGGCTGAAATTATTGCTACATTAATGTTTAATGCATCCACTTTTTTTGATCACTCAAGTGATCTATTCATCTGTCAAACAGAAAATAGTGCAAAAATAATTAGCTAATTCAAACTGCAGGTGTTGTCAAATGTTTTTTTGATATCTGCCCAAGTGACTAAGTACAAGTGAGATAGAATCTAGGGGTGTAAAGCTGTGTTAAACTATCATTTTCAAGGCCAAGTTTAAACCCTAATTCTCAAGATTAATTAATCTCCACTCACTGGTTTGGCATTCATAGGTACTAAATAATAATACAAAAATACAATATTTAAGAAGTCATAATCTGTGTCTATTGTAGAAAACGGCATAGTTTCATTCTAGAGGCCTGGCATCTCACAATTTTATTCTCTCCTTTCATTTTGGCTTTCACTTTTATTATTTGATATTCATGATTTGAATGGGAGAAATGAAAAACAGCATCACTGGGAGCACAGAACTGTGAATTCACATGCTGCCTTTGCCCTGCCATTTTCCCTCATGCTGGTTTTCAATTAAGAACTGTCAATGAGTCATATCAGCAGTAATCCCTTTAACATGCAGTTGACTGAATACGCCCAGTCGATACCTTCATTCTTAGTCATCTTGGCTATTCTAAGGACAGTAGAAGTCTCTTGTGTTTACCTCTCACAGAAGATTGGCCTCTGATCTTCAAATCCCTTGTTTAGCTAAAGTGGCCCTCTTGGGACTGCGGCAAGCAGGGGATGAAGAGACACAGAATGATGGAGCGACAGAGAAATTCAGAGAGGGAAGCCAACCGAGAGAAATGTGAGGTTGTAAAGAAGAAGAATGATAGATAAATGAGTGAAAGGGATGGGAAGATGAGAAAAAGAGATATTCAGAGAGAGAAATGGGAGAGGTAGGAGGGAGAAAACCTTTTAGGATGAGGCAGCCTTGCCTCCCACCACTCCTTTCTCTCCTTCTCCTCTTGCAGGCCTGATTGAACCTCCGTGGTTGAACTCATCAGGTATTCACAAAGCCCCTTCTCTGACGCCCACCATCCCAGTGCTTTCTGTCATGGATGCAATGAGAGGCTTAGGCCCTTTGTGGATCACTATTCCTGTCATATTTTGTGATGACACCACCTTCCACTTTAGCTGGGGGTGGTTGGAATCAACTAGGAGGGGAAAAGGGGGCTTGGTTTTGATAGCTGTTGTGTTTTTCCCTACCACAAAGTGTGTATTCTTGTGGCAGGGTTAAGTCAGCTGGATTCACACCTGAGTTTTAGTGATGTGGGAAAACGACATTGGAGTGACAAAGATTTGAGGTTTGGTTGTGAGCAAACAAGCGAATGCACAGAGCGAGGTGCAGTGAGACTTGACAACATTTCTTCTTGTTTTTTGAAGGATGAATACTGTTTTTATTTGTATTTCACTTGCTTATCTGCTGAGATGCCAGCTGTTACCTCGATTATTTCCCTCTACCCATATACACCATGTCTTACCTTAATTTTCTTTTGCTATATCCATTTTCTGCCTTACTGATTGCTAAGAAGATAGCAGCACCTACACGTCATTTCCAAATGAAAAACAATGGTATTGATAAGTGCTGTTGTATATAGACACTGTTGCAACACAGCAAGAAAGAGTGGACAATGAAAATAAAGCAATGGGGCAATCAATGATCTAATAATAAGGGCTCCGAGCAGGATGGTCATGTGAGGGAAGGTAACTTGTAGAAAGTGGAAAATGAGATATGGACAAGAAAAATGACAGAGAAACTGAGGAGATACCAGGTCATGCATGATATATGGTGGCCAAATGTGTGCATTGACACAGGCGTTTGCATGCATCGTGCCAGTGACACATGAAAGCTGGACTATTGATTGTTGTTTTCAGTGTCACCTCGGAGAAGCTGGCAGCCACCACAGATGTACTGTACAGCATAGTTGTTAGCTTTTCCATGCCCCGAGGTACAGCAACACAAACACACAACCCTGACACAGTGAAACCCTCCTGGGCTTTTCAGACTAGTTCTTCCTGCCGAGCTTCTGCTTATTGACCTGAACAAAGAAGTCAGCAGCCTTATCTTAAATTGCCTTGAGTTTAATACCTGTGCACCCATCTTGCAAAACTACTCATCTTGTACATCTACAAACCTATTTAAAGGTTGGTTAACCCAAATTATTGTGTTTACCCTGGTTTAAGAAGAAGAAAAACCTTATTAAAGCTGTAGATAGATCCAGTTATTGAGGCTAACTACACTATCAAGTCTTTTATTTAGACAAGGTCATGCTCATGTGAAAGTGACAAAAATTAACTGTAACTCAGTCTCTCTACTGTCGAACAGAAGTACATTCAAGATCTTCTGCTAAGGTAAACAAAAACACACAAACCTGTCTTAAATTGGTCCCTAGTTCAGCAGGTCATGAATCAATCTATGGTGAATTGGATTTCAGCCACTAATTAGGCTCTTGTTTCATTGAGCAGTGGAACACTGATGAGTCAATGACCTGCACCACATTTTTTTTAAAAGCACTGTGGTAATGATGTCCCATTAACAACAGTACTCCCTAGAGTTAGGTAGACTATGGTGCAAAGAGTCATTAAAATATTTAAAATGAAGCTGTAAAAAAACCTATATTGGATCCTCAAGGAATACACACAGCCTTTGCACAAGTGTGTCACCACTAAAGCACAACTGCATCTAACAAAATTAATGAATAAGCTTGCTTTACATAGGCTAATGATTACAATTTGACCATTATATTCCTTCAGAGAAATGCTGACCCGTCACTCATACAGGGCTGGACTCAAACTGCTAATGAAGACTGAACAGAAAGAAAAAATCTTCAGAAAAATCAACTTAATTCCTTTAGGGAGATTGTGAAATCTGGGATTGCGACTGTGAGCCTCTGTTGGTCAAGAGTCAAATGTAATTCATTCAGTGAGAGACTTACTTTTCTTTGGGCGTTGCAAGTGTCAGCGTCACTCTACAGGAGTATGTTAATGAAGGCAGTAATGACACTTGAGCATACCCGTACAGACGACTAGTGTGTCTCTGGAGGAAAATTTTCAAATAAATCAATGGACCTATGCTATCTTAGAGTCTACTTAATGGTTCACTAGGCTTTCTTAAATACTTCTCTCAATAAACTGTATCATAGTACAGTGATGTTAAAATGATAATTGTGCAAATAGGTGTCCTTACATTACAATTACCTCACTTAATACAGCATTGTGTTGAATGCAGGACTTATTTTCTTATTTCCGCATTTTATATTATGAATTTTTGCTATTTTAGAAACACACATATAGGCTACCTCCATTCATTTGGATAAATATGCTTATTTTTTAACACTGTTTTCAATTATTTAATATGAGGTAAAATTTCATTATTTCATGAAATAATGACGTTATACGATACGACGTTTTTCATGCAAGGCGTTGCAGTGGTTAACTATGTAACCTCAGAGGTTCTAGGGTTGGATCTATTTTTTGGTGTGGAGTTTGCATGCTCTCACTGTGCCTCTTGGGTTTCCTCTGGGTACTCTGTTTTCCTCCCACAGTCGAAAGACATGTTTGTTAGTCGGCTTTGAGGGTGAATGGCTGTCTGCCTCTCTGTGTCATCTCTGTGATGGACTTGTGAGGTGTACACTGCCTCTTCCCTAATGTATAGGCTCCAGATCCCAGTTCCCAGATGAAT